>CM060615.1:34402783-34462783 GCA_030578255.1 Tiaroga cobitis | reverse complement strand
ATCTTCATATCTGAAAGTGTGTTACATTTGAGACCCCAGCTCGGTCACATTCATATTTCACTAATGTTAATTACATAACTTATAGTTCAGAAAGAAGTTAGAACTACCTCTGTCTTGAGGTGTAGCAAACACTGGGACATGCCATTATGTACAGTAATAGTATGATTTGATTTTGATTAAAAATAAGCTAAAGAAAATTAGCTTAAAATAAGCTAAAAAATAAACTGTGAATTGAACTTAAATAGAAGTGTTCAAGCCATTAAACAAATTAAACAAACATCGTCCACCATGTATTTTTCCTCGTCCACAGTCGGTGATTCAGGGAGTCTTGTGATTGGTTTTCAAGCTAGCCAATCAGAATTTAGCAGCCTCATCTCTGATTGGCTGGCATTATGGCATATTGTAACGCTGGGTTGTGTCGAGCACGCGAGCCGTCTGCGCTTCGAGAGCGCTTACGGATGGTATGAGAGGAGCAAGAAAGTGAAACTTTGCACATGCGAAACAGAACGTCTGCGCACATCCAAATACTTATTTTAAATGCAAAATTGATTTTCGTTCGCTCGAAATATTTTCTTATCTGCGAGATGAACATTTCTCCGCAAAACTCAGTTCACGCGCGTGCAAAATGCCATTTTGCGTGCTCAAAATGTGATCTTGCACGCGCAAAATTGTGACCGAAATCTAATCCCATACATCTCTCTCTCTCTCTCTCTCTCTCTCTCTCTCTCTCTCTCACAAACACACACACTCTCTCACGCTGTGCTGAAGGTACGTCTCTAGCGCTCTACACCCGTCAGAGCCACTAGCGCCCGCTCCAGTAACCCTGTGTGTGTGTGTGTGTGTGCAGAGAGCTCAGTCGGAGCTGGCCGCTCATCAGAAGAAGATCCTGCATGTGGACAGTCACGTGGGCATCTCCATCGCCGGGCTGACGGCCGACGCCAGACTCCTCTGGTAACTCACACACGCCGCCGCGCTCCTAGCCTGACCACAGGGACGCACACACACAGCCTTGAGCTATGAGCTATGAGCTATGACTTATGAGCTATGAGTTATGAGCTATGAGCTATGAGCTGTGAGTTGTGAGTTGTGAGTTGTGAGTTGTGAGCTGTGAGCTGTGAGCTGTGAGCTGTGAGCTGTGAGCTGTGAGTTGTGAGCTCTGAGCTGTGAGTTGTGAGCTGTGAGTTGTGAGTTGTGAGCTATGAGCTATGAGCTGTGAGCTGTGAGCTGTGAGTTGTGAGTTGTGAGCTATGAGCTGTGAGCTATGAGCTGTGAGCTGTGAGTTGTGAGTTGTGAGTTGTGAGTTGTGAGCTCTGAGCTGTGAGTTGTGAGCTGTGAGTTGTGAGTTGTGAGTTGTGAGCTCTGAGCTGTGAGCTGTGAGCTGTGAGCTGTGAGTTGTGAGTTGTGAGCTGTGAGCTGTGAGTTGTGAGTTGTGAGCTGTGAGTTGTGAGTTGTGAGTTGTGAGCTGTGAGCTGTGAGTTGTGAGTTGTGAGTTGTGAGCTGTGAGCTGTGAGTTGTGAGCTGTGAGCTGTGAGTTGTGAGTTGTGAGTTGTGAGCTCTGAGCTGTGAGTTGTGAGTTGTGAGCTCTGAGTTGTGAGTTGTGAGCTGTGAGCTGTGAGTTGTGAGTTGTGAGTTGTGAGCTATGAGCTGTGAGCTGTGAGCTGTGAGTTGTGAGTTGTGAGTTGTGAGCTATGAGCTGTGAGCTGTGAGGTGTGAGCTATGAGCTGTGAGTTGTGAGCTCTGAGCTGTGAGCTGTGAGGTGTGAGCTATGAGCTGTGAGTTGTGAGTTGTGAGCTATGAGCTATGAGCTGTGAGCTGTGAGTTGTGAGCTATGAGCTGTGAGTTGTGAGTTGTGAGTTGTGAGCTATGAGCTATGAGCTGTGAGCTGTGAGTTGTGAGTTGTGAGCTATGAGCTATGAGCTGTGAGCTGTGAGCTGTGAGTTGTGAGTTGTGAGCTGTGAGCTGTGAGCTGTGAGCTGTGAGCTGTGAGTTGTGAGTTGTGAGTTGTGAGTTGTGAGTTGTGAGCTCTGAGCTGTGAGTTGTGAGCTGTGAGTTGTGAGTTGTGAGTTGTGAGCTCTGAGCTGTGAGCTGTGAGCTGTGAGCTGTGAGTTGTGAGCTGTGAGCTGTGAGTTGTGAGTTGTGAGCTGTGAGCTGTGAGTTGTGAGTTGTGAGTTGTGAGTTGTGAGCTGTGAGCTGTGAGCTGTGAGCTGTGAGTTGTGAGCTGTGAGCTGTGAGCTGTGAGCTGTGAGCTGTGAGTTGTGAGCTGTGAGCTGTGAGCTGTGAGCTGTGAGCTGTGAGCTGTGAGCTGTGAGCTGTGAGCTGTGAGCTGTGAGCTGTGAGCTGTGAGCTGTGAGCTGTGAGCTGTGAGCTGTGAGTTGTGAGCTGTGAGCTGTGAGCTGTGAGCTGTGAGCTGTGAGCTGTGAGCTGTGAGCTGTGAGCTGTGAGCTGTGAGCTGTGAGCTGTGAGTTGTGAGTTGTGAGCTGTGAGCTGTGAGCTGTGAGCTGTGAGCTGTGAGCTGTGAGCTGTGAGCTGTGAGTTGTGAGCTGTGAGCTGTGAGCTGTGAGCTGTGAGCTGTGAGCTGTGAGCTGTGAGCTGTGAGCTGTGAGCTGTGAGCTGTGAGTTGTGAGTTGTGAGCTGTGAGCTATGAGTTGTGAGTTGTGAGCTGTGAGTTGTGAGTTGTGAGTTGTGCGCTGTGAGCTGTGAGTTGTGAGTTGTGAGTTGTGAGCTGTGAGCTGTGAGTTGTGAGTTGTGAGTTGTGAGCTCTGAGCTGTGAGCTGTGAGCTATGAGTTACGGGCTATTACGAGCTATGAGCTATGAGTTATGAGCTACGATCAGAGTTTCGATTCAGCTGGCGATGGGAAAGAGGCAAATGAGCATTCAGGAAATCTCAACGATCAGGACATGTATACAGTACCAGTCCAACGTTTGCCACATTACTGTTTTTAATGTTTTCAAAGAGTCTTCTCCGGCAAAGCTGCATTTATTTAATCAAAAATAGTCAAATATGATTCCAATGTAAAACTGCTAAATGCTGAAATTACAGCTTTGATCACAGAAATAAATCACTATATATTCACATAGAAAACAGCTGTAATATTTCGAATATATACGAGTTTAATTTCACTGTTTTTCCTGTATTTATGATCATATAAATGCAGCTTTGCGGAGCAAAAGAGACTCTTTCAAAAACATTAAAAATAGTAGTCCAAACTTCACACCTGTACTGAATGTGTATACAGTAAATATACCGTTGCAATCCACATTATTCACCCCTCATTGCAAATCAGGTTTATTGGCAAACTACAGACGTTCAGCTGTTTGTAATGAACACATCAAACAAAGGTAAGTGAAATAACTCAACACAACAAATGCTTAAAATCTCTCCAACTTAAACATCATCTCCATTCAAAATGTTTACCAAGCACTCTTCTTGTTCGGGCTTCAGTTTGCAAATGCCAGGAATATTCTCCACAACAGAGCGAACTGCATCCCGTGTCTCCATATCCGCGGTCGTTTTCGATTTCCCCAATCTTAAACTTACAATCTTCACCTCCATTGAAATGATCATTTGTTATTAAATTAGGGGCCACTAAGACGACGCCGTTCTCTCTAAACAGACTTTAAACGCGAGCCTGTGATTAACGCTGACGGCGTTCACATGCGCATTAAGAATTGATTCTATAGTTATGTGCTTTTGAAAGTATGTGCGCAGGTTTGTAATTCCATACAACCCATGCCTAAACAAACTACTTGTCTTGCCTGTAAATTTTGATACAGAATTTTGTTTTATTTTATCACTTCGGGGTACGCGAGCCAGAATTCACAACGCTTTATCTGTAGAGTGGGAAAGGGATCCTCCATAGGGAGAGGATAGTGGATACTTCAGCACTGCATTGTCATCGGGTCCAGGCGGATCTCCTTCGTCAGATCTGGACACGGCCTGGATCCGGCAGGCTGCGGGAAAACCTCGGGATAAACAAAGACACTAATATTAGCGTAGATGCCATTCTTCTTATGATGTAGCGAGTACATCAAGATTTAAGGGAAGTGTTCCCAGTTCCGGCTGACCTAATCTATGCAGCCTAACATTGAATTATAGAAGTCTATAGTGTATTATGTGTATGCTAGGTCAAAGAGATGTGTTTTTAGTCTAGCTTTGAACTGACAGAGTGTGTCTGCTTCCCGGACAATGGTAGGAAGACTGTTCCAGAGTTTTGGTGCTAAATAGGAAAAGGATCTACCGCCAGCAGTCGATTTATGGGGATGGGGGATGGTTTCGATTGCAACTGAGTGTGTGTGATTTTGGTGTAAAGGCTGTAATGTGAGGTTTATTGTTTTATAACACTTGTTGTAGTATTTGTGTTAAATAGTGTTTTGTACAGTCGTTGTATGGTTTGTCAGCACAGATCTTGCTCTGCCGCCTGTACAGCACAGGTTTATAAAGTAAATGACCAGCAGTGAGGATGTGCCGGTCAGACGGTGTATTGAGTGTGTTCTCTCTCTCTCTCTGTGTGTGTGTGTCTGTAGTAACTTCATGCGTCAGGAGTGTCTGGACTCCAGGTTTGTGTTCGACAGGCCTCTCCCCGTGTCCAGACTGGTGTCGCTCATCGGGAGCAGTATCCTTTCAGAAGTGCTCATGTGTTCGTCGTGTGTTCGTCGTGTGTTCGTCGTGTGTTCGTCGTGTGTTCGTCGTGTGTTCCTCGTGTGTTCCTCGTGTGTCCGTCGTGTGTCCGTCGTGTGTTCCTCGTGTGTCCGTCGTGTGTTCCTCGTGTGTTCGTCGTGTGTTCGTCGTGTGTCCGTCGTGTGTTCCTCGTGTGTCCGTCGTGTGTTCCTCGTGTGTCCGTCGTGTGTTCCTCGTGTGTTCGTCGTGTGTTCGTCGTGTGTCCGTCGTGTGTTCCTCGTGTGTCCGTCGTGTGTCCGTCGTGTGTCCGTCGTGTGTTCCTCGTGTGTTCCTCGTGTGTCCGTCGTGTGTTCGTCGTGTGTCTGTCGTGTGTTCCTCGTGTGTCCGTCGTGTGTCCGTCGTGTGTCCGTCGTGTGTCCGTCGTGTGTCCGTCGTGTGTCCGTCGTGTGCTCCTCGTGTGTTCCTCGTGTGTCCGTCGTGTGTTCCTCGTGTGTCCGTCGTGTGTCCGTCGTGTGTCCGTCGTGTGTCCGTCGTGTGTCCGTCGTGTGTTCGTCGTGTGTTCGTCGTGTGTTTGTCGTGTGTCCGTCGTGTGTTCCTCGTGTGTCCGTCGTGTGTTCGTCGTGTGTTCCTCGTGTGTCCGTCGTGTGTTCCTCGTGTGTCCGTCGTGTGTTCCTCGTGTGTTCCTCGTGTGTCCGTCGTGTGTTCCTCGTGTGTTCGTCGTGTGTTCCTCGTGTGTCCGTCGTGTGTCCGTCGTGTGTCCGTCGTGTGTTCGTCGTGTGTCTGTCGTGTGTCCGTCGTGTGTTCCTCGTGTGTCCGTCGTGTGTTCCTCGTGTGTCCGTCGTGTGTTCGTCGTGTGTCCGCCGTGTGTCCGTCGTGTGTTCGTCGTGTGTTCCTCGTGTGTTCGTCGTGTGTCCGTCGTGTGCTCCTCGTGTGTCCGTCGTGTGTCCGTCGTGTGCTCCTCGTGTGTCCGTCGTGTGTTCCTCGTGTGTCCGTCGTGTGTTCCTCGTGTGTTCGTCGTGTGTTCGTCGTGTGTTCGTCGTGTGTTCCTCGTGTGTTCGTCGTGTGTTCCTCGTGTGTCCGTCGTGTGTTCCTCGTGTGTCCGTCGTGTGGCCGTCGTGTGGCCGTCGTGTGTTCGTCGTGTGTTCGTCGTGTGTCCGTCGTGTGTTCGTCGTGTGTTCCTCGTGTGTTCCTCGTGTGTCCGTCGTGTGTTCGTCGTGTGTTCGTCGTGTGTTCCTCGTGTGTTCCTCGTGTGTTCCTCGTGTGTTCCTCGTGTGTTCCTCGTGTGTTCCTCGTGTGTTCCTCGTGTGTCCGTCGTGTGTTCCTCGTGTGTTTCTCGTGTGTCCGTCGTGTGTCCGTCGTGTGTCCGTCGTGTGTCCGTCGTGTGTCCGTCGTGTGTCCGTCGTGTGTCCGTCGTGTGTCCGTCGTGTGTCCGTCGTGTGTCCGTCGTGTGTCCGTCGTGTGTTCCGTCGTGTGGTCCGTCGTGTGTCCGTCGTGTGTTCGTCGTGTGTTCGTCGTGTGTTCCTCGTGTGTTCGTCGTGTGTTCGTCGTGTGTTCGTCGTGTGTCCGTCGTGTGTCCGTCGTGTGTCCGTCGTGTGTCCGTCGTGTGTCCGTCGTGTGTTCCTCGTGTGTTCCTCGTGTGTCCGTCGTGTGTCCGTCGTGTGCTCCTCGTGTGTTCCTCGTGTGTCCGTCGTGTGTTCCTCGTGTGTCCGTCGTGTGTCCGTCGTGTGTTCCTCGTGTGTTCCTCGTGTGTTCCTCGTGTGTTCCTCGTGTGTCCGTCGTGTGTCCGTCGTGTGTCCGTCGTGTGTCCGTCGTGTGTCCGTCGTGTGTTCCTCGTGTGTTCCTCGTGTGTTCCTCGTGTGTTCGTCGTGTGTTCCTCGTGTGTCCGTCGTGTGTCCGTCGTGTGTCCGTCGTGTTCGTCGTGTGTCCGTCGTGTGTTCCTCGTGTGTCCGTCGTGTGTTCGTCGTGTGTTCCTCGTGTGTTCGTCGTGTGTTCCTCGTGTGTCCGTCGTGTGTTCCTCGTGTGTCCGTCGTGTGTTCCTCGTGTGTCCGTCGTGTGTCCGTCGTGTGCTCCTCGTGTGTCCGTCGTGTGTTCCTCGTGTGTCCGTCGTGTGTCCGTCGTGTGTCCGTCGTGTGTTCCTCGTGTGTCCGTCGTGTGTCCGTCGTGTGTTCCTCGTGTGTCCGTCGTGTGTCCGTCGTGTGTCCGTCGTGTGTTCCTCGTGTGTTCCGTCGTGTGTTCGTCGTGTGTTCCTCGTGTGTCCGTCGTGTGTTCCTCGTGTGTTCGTCGTGTGTCCGTCGTGTGTTCGTCGTGTGTTCGTCGTGTGTCCGTCGTGTGTTCGTCGTGTGTCCGTCGTGTGTCCGTCGTGTGTCCGTCGTGTGTTCCTCGTGTGTCCGTCGTGTGTCCGTCGTGTGTCCGTCGTGTGTCCGTCGTGTGTTCCGTCGTGTGTCCGTCGTGTGTCCGTCGTGTGTTCCTCGTGTGTTCCTCGTGTGTTCGTCGTGTGTTCGTCGTGTGTTCCTCGTGTGTTCCGTCGTGTGTTCGTCGTGTGTCCGTCGTGTGTTCCTCGTGTGTCCGTCGTGTGTCCGTCGTGTGTTCCTCGTGTGTCCGTCGTGTGTCCGTCGTGTGTCCGTCGTGTGTTCCTCGTGTGTTCCTCGTGTGTTCGTCGTGTGTTCGTCGTGTGTTCGTCGTGTGTCTGTTGTGTGTTCCTCGTGTGTCCGTCGTGTGTCCGTCGTGTGTTCGTCGTGTGTCCGTCGTGTGTTCCTCGTGTGTCCGTCGTGTGTCCGTCGTGTGTCCGTCGTGTGTCCGTCGTGTGTCCGTCGTGTGTTCCTCGTGTGTTCCTCGTGTGTTCCGTCGTGTCGTGTGTTCGTCGTGTGTCCGTCGTGTGTCCGTCGTGTGTTCGTCGTGTGTTCGTCGTGTGTTCGTCGTGTGTTCCGTCGTGTGTCCGTCGTGTGTCCGTCGTGTGTCCGTCGTGTGTTCGTCGTGTGTCCTGTCGTCGTGTGTTCCTCGTGTGTCCGTCGTGTGTCCGTCGTGTGTCCGTCGTGTGTCCGTCGTGTGTTCGTCGTGTGTCTGTCGTGTGTTCCTCGTGTGTCCGTCGTGTGTCCGTCGTGTGTTCGTCGTGTGTTCGTCGTGTGTCCGTCGTGTGTTCCTCGTGTGTTCCTCGTGTGTTCCGTCGTGTGTTCCTCGTGTGTTCCGTCGTGTGTTCGTCGTGTGTCCGTCGTGTGTTCGTCGTGTGTTCGTCGTGTGTTCCTCGTGTGTTCCTCGTGTGTTCCTCGTGTGTTCCTCGTGTGTTCCGTCGTGTGTTCGTCTTGTGTTCGTCGTGTGTCCGTCGTGTGTCCGTCGTGTGTCGTCGTGTGTCCGTGTGTGTCCGTCGTGTGTCCGTCGTGTGTTCGTCGTGTGTTCGTCGTGTGTCCGTCGTGTGTTCCTCGTGTGTTCCTCGTGTGTTCCTCGTGTGTTCCGTCGTGTGTTCGTCTTGTGTTCGTCGTGTGTCCGTCGTGTGTCCGTCGTGTGTCCGTCGTGTGTCCGTCGTGTGTCCGTCGTGTGTTCGTCGTGTGTTCGTCGTGTGTCCGTCGTGTGTTTCCTCGTGTGTTCCTCGTGTGTCGTCGTGTGTCCGTCGTGTGTCCGTCGTGTGTCCGTCGTGTGTTCGTCGTGTGTCTGTCGTGTGTTCCTCGTGTGTCCGTCGTGTGTCCGTCGTGTGTCCGTCGTGTGTTCGTCGTGTGTTCGTCGTGTGTCCGTCGTGTGTTCGTCGTGTGTTCGTCGTGTGTCCGTCGTGTGTTCCTCGTGTGTTCTCGTGTTCTCGTGTGTTCCTCGTGTGTTCCTCGTGTGTTCCGTCGTGTGTTCGTCTTGTGTTCGTCGTGTGTCCGTCGTGTGTCCGTCGTGTGTCCGTCGTGTGTCCGTCGTGTGTCCGTCGTGTGTCCGTCGTGTGTCCGTCGTGTGTCCGTCGTGTGTCCGTCGTGTGTTCGTCGTGTGTTCGTCGTGTGTCCGTCGTGTGTTCCTCGTGTGTTCCTCGTGTGTTCGTCGTGTGTTCCTCGTGTGTTCCTCGTGTGTCCGTCGTGTGTCCGTCGTGTGTTCCTCGTGTGTTCCTCGTGTGTCCGTCGTGTGTCCGTCGTGTGTTCGTCGTGTGTCTGTCGTGTGTTCCTCGTGTGTCCGTCGTGTGTCCGTCGTGTGTCCGTCGTGTGTTCGTCGTGTGTTCGTCGTGTGTCCGTCGTGTGTTCCTCGTGTGTTCCTCGTGTGTTCCTCGTGTGTTCCGTCGTGTGTTCGTCTTGTGTTCGTCGTGTGTCCGTCGTGTGTCCGTCGTGTGTCCGTCGTGTGTCCGTCGTGTGTCCGTCGTGTGTCCGTCGTGTGTTCGTCGTGTGTTCGTCGTGTGTCCGTCGTGTGTTCCTCGTGTGTTCCTCGTGTGTTCCTCGTGTGTTCCGTCGTGTGTTCGTCTTGTGTTCGTCGTGTGTCCGTCGTGTGTCCGTCGTGTGTCCGTCGTGTGTCCGTCGTGTGTTCGTCGTGTGTTCGTCGTGTGTCCGTCGTGTGTTCCTCGTGTGTTCCTCGTGTGTTCGTCGTGTGTCCGTCGTGTGTCCGTCGTGTGTTCGTCGTGTGTCTGTCGTGTGTTCCTCGTGTGTCCGTCGTGTGTCCGTCGTGTGTCCGTCGTGTGTCCGTCGTGTGTTCGTCGTGTGTTCGTCGTGTGTCGTCGTGTGTCCGTCGTGTGTTCGTCGTGTGTTCGTCGTGTGTCCGTCGTGTGTTCCTCGTGTGTTCCTCGTGTGTTCCTCGTGTGTTCCTCGTGTGTTCCGTCGTGTGTTCGTCTTGTGTTCGTCGTGTGTCCGTCGTGTGTCCGTCGTGTGTCCGTCGTGTGTCCGTCGTGTGTCCGTCGTGTGTTCGTCGTGTGTTCGTCGTGTGTCCGTCGTGTGTTCCTCGTGTGTTCCTCGTGTGTTCGTCGTGTGTTCCTCGTGTGTTCCTCGTGTGTCCGTCGTGTGTCCGTCGTGTGTTCCTCGTGTGTTCCTCGTGTGTCCGTCGTGTGTCCGTCGTGTGTTCGTCGTGTGTCTGTCGTGTGTTCCTCGTGTGTCCGTCGTGTGTCCGTCGTGTGTTCGTCGTGTGTTCGTCGTGTGTCCGTCGTGTGTTCCTCGTGTGTTCCTCGTGTGTTCCTCGTGTGTTCCGTCGTGTGTTCGTCTTGTGTTCGTCGTGTGTCCGTCGTGTGTCCGTCGTGTGTCCGTCGTGTGTCCGTCGTGTGTCCGTCGTGTGTTCGTCGTGTGTTCGTCGTGTGTCCGTCGTGTGTTCCTCGTGTGTTCCTCGTGTGTTCGTCGTGTGTCCGTCATGTGTGTTCGTCGTGTGTTCGTCGTGTGTTCGTCGTGTGTCCGTCGTGTGTCCGTCGTGTGTCCGTCGTGTGTTCGTCGTGTGTCCGTCGTGTGTCCGTCGTGTGTCCGTCGTGTGTCCGTCGTGTGTCCGTCGTGTGTCCGTCGTGTGTTCGTCGTGTGTTCGTCGTGTGTTCGTCTTGTGTTCGTCGTGTGTCCGTCGTGTGTCCGTCGTGTGTCCGTCGTGTGTCCGTCGTGTGTCCGTCTTGTGTCCGTCGTGTGTTCCTCGTGTGTTCCGTCGTGTGTTCCTCGTGTGTTCCTCGTGTGTTCGTCGTGTGTCCGTCATGTGTGTTCGTCGTGTGTTCGTCGTGTGTTCGTCGTGTGTCCGTCGTGTGTTCGTCGTGTGTCCGTCGTGTGTTCCTCGTGTGTCCGTCGTTTGTCCGTCGTGTGTTCGTCGTGTGTTCGTCGTGTGTTCGTCGTGTGTCTGTCGTGTGTTCGTCGTGTGTTCGTCGTGTGTCCGTCGTGTGTCCGTCGTGTGTTCGTCGTGTGTCTGTCGTGTGTTCCTCGTGTGTCCGTCGTTTGTCCGTCGTGTGTTCGTCGTGTGTCTGTCGTGTGTTCCTCGTGTGTCCGTCGTGTGTTCGTCGTGTGTCCGTCGTGTGTCCGTCGTGTGTTCGTCGTGTGTTCCTCGTGTGTTCCTCGTGTGTCCGTCGTGTGTCCGTCGTTTGTCCGTCGTGTGTTCGTCGTGTGTTCGTCGTGTGTCTGTCGTGTGTTCCTCGTGTGTTCGTCGTGTGTTCGTCGTGTGTCCGTCGTGTGTTCGTCGTGTGTTCGTCGTGTGTTCGTCGTGTGTCCGTCGTGTGTTCCTCGTGTGTCCGTCGTGTGTCCGTCGTGTGTTCGTCGTGTGTTCGTCGTGTGTCTGTCGTGTGTTCCTCGTGTGTCCGTCGTGTGTTCAGTTACAAAAAATAAAAACCCACTAAGAGTGGATAAATGACACCGGCTGTAACGCACAGATCATTAACAGCAGGAATACAAACATCCTATAATTGACGACCTCAAATATGGCTTATATCCCTTATATCACAGCTTTACACGTGCGCTCGCTCTAATGTTAGCCTAGATAAACGTGCGCTATTATCAGCTGCATGTGCAAGTGTGTGTTGGCAGCCGCTTACTGCTTGACACACACATCACTGCATTTAACTCCGTCATACAGATAAGAGTAATAAACTGTAGAGGGTCTACTTTTAGTTTGTAAACTTACAATAAAACTTTACTTTTGTAAAACAATGGCGCGTTCTGTCGATTCGGCCTCGAACTTGAGCGTAAATGAACCGAAGTATACTTTCCTCACAGACATGAGAGATATATCTATTGAAAGCTTGACACGTCTACATTTGAATGAACAGATTCCTATTGAAAATAAATATTCTCTGATTATGTAATCCGTATGAAACGTGCGTATAGGCGCATCCACTACAGTGGAGATGACGGCTTAAATGAACGACTAGCCTATTCGTTGACTAGCAGATGTTCGTTGGAGGGCAGCCCTAGTGATGTCATGATCAGTGTGTGTTTCCTGAGCGCGTGTCAGAAACACAGATCCCCACGCAGCGCTACGGCAGACGCCCCTATGGAGTCGGGCTGCTCATCGCAGGATATGATGTGAGTACCGGAGACGGCTGTGTGTGTGTGTGTGTGTGTTTTGAGTGCTGTATCTGATGAGGTGTGTGTGAACAGGACATGGGTCCGCACATCTTCCAGACGTGTCCCTCTGCTAACTACTTCGACTGTAAGGCCATGTCGATCGGCGCGCGCTCGCAGTCGGCCCGCACTTACCTGGAGCGCCACATGGAGGCCTTCCTGGACTGTACGTCTCCCACGTCACACACACAGGCCTGGTGTTTACTAATGCTCAGTGATCTGATGAGTGTGTGTGTGTGCGCAGGTAACCTGAACGATCTGGTGCAGCACGGTCTGCGTGCGCTGAGAGAGACTCTTCCTGCTGAACAGGATCTGACCACCAAGGTTTGATATCCCTCTCGCTCAGCCTCACACACACACACACACACACACACTGTTGGAGAGTCTCATGAACCAAGAGCACCTCCTGATGTGACGAGTGCTCTCCTGTAACTCCTGTAACTGCAGAATGTGTCGATCGGGATCGTGGGCCAGGAGCTGGAGTTCACCATCTATGATGACGACGAGGTGTCGCGCTTCCTGGAGGGCCTGGAGGAGCGGCCGCAGAGACGGGTGAGTGTGTGTGTGTGTGTGTGTGTGTTTGTGTCTGTGTGTGTGTGTGAGAGTCCTGTCCTGCACAGCACAGGGGTTCCTGCAATGTGTGAGTGTGTGAGTCTGTGTGTGTGTCTGTGTGTCCTGTCCTGCACAGCACAGGGGTTCTTGCAATGTGTGTGTGTGCGTGTCTGTGTGTGCGTGTCTGTGTGTGCGTGTCTGTGTGTGCGTGTCTGTGTGTGCGTGTCTGTGTGTGCGTGTCTGTGTGTGTCTGTGTGTGCGTGTGTCTGTGTGTGCGTGTCTGTGTGTGCGTGTCTGTGTGTGCGTGTCTGTGTGTGCGTGTCTGTGTGTGCGTGTCTGTGTGTGCGTGTCTGTGTGTGCGTGTCTGTGTGTGCGTGTCTGTGTGTGCGTGTCTGTGTGTGCGTGTCTGTGTGTGCGTGTGTCTGTGTGTGTGTGTCTGTGTGTGCGTGTGTCTGTGTGTGCGTGTCCTGTCCTGCACAGCACAGGGCTTCTGCAGCGTCTAACGCCGTGTGTGTGTGTGTGTGTGTGTGTCACAGGTGGGTCCGCCGGCGGATGAAGCGGCTCCAGCTGTGCCTGAGGAACCCATGGAGCACTAACACACACTCCTGCACTTCTGACCCGATCACACATCTATACTCATCACACATTACACAATGAAACCTTCATTTTCTATCAGTGAGTGTTAGAGAAATAAAACTGTTCTTGTTTCTTTCTGAGTGTGTGTTTATGTTTTCACTGTATATATTCATTCAGAGGGATTATATAATCATCATCCGCTCACAAAAGCTGGTGTTCACCTGAGATCTTCATCACACAGACTGACATGGTTACAGTAGAAGATGAAGTTCCTTTCCCAGAAACGGCTCCATTTCTCAGAACTACATAGTTCTGTGTGATTGGTTAGCTTTGACTTGTATGATTGGTTCCCTGGGTTCTTCAGAGATGCACACAGTACTATAGATACTCTCCACAGGTCTGAGATCTCCTTCAGATCTCTAAGAGAATGTATCACGCTCTTCCTCAGTCTTGTAGTTTCAGGCTCTACTAGAACAGGTTTTCCTGCTTGAATGTTGATTATTCTCCTCATATTCTCCATTGTTGCGGCTCCTCTCTTCCCAGTCTGTCAGTAACGCTCTGTTTACTTCCTGTCTCTATGAAGCCCCTCCTCCTGAAAGCACACTGTGCTCTGATTGGTCGGCTGGATCAGTGTGTTGTGATTGGTCGAGTGCTTCGAGTGTGTTTGAGAAATGTCCCGCCCCTTTCCATAACCGCCAGTTTAACACGCTACTAACTAACTCAACCAGGCCCCGCCCCTTTATTCTGCGTATTAATTATGAAGAATATTGTGACGTGTTCGTTCCCGGGAGAAACTCAAGACTACAGTGGAGGCGTTTCAGGAGTTCAGGAACACTGACACTGATATAGAGGAGAACTGGAGCTCAAGCACGTTTATGTCGTCATAAAAGAGAGGTTGATCTCTATAATCCGAGTGAAGCGCTTCACGAACAGAAACACATGTGGGCGGGGCTTGATTGTGTCTGGGGAATTGATTGGATGGTTGTGGTTTGCTATTGGCTGATCTCGTGTGAGTGACAGGTTGCCCCGGCCACATCATCAGAGAAGAGAAGCTGAAGAGGAACTGATTCTGATTCAAGATTACGGGATCGTCCACACAAAGACTGTCGGCAATATGTGTCGAGGCAGAGCTCAGTCTGTCAGTCATCAGGTCATCATAATACCAAATATTCTCATATTTCATATATCATCATGTACGTGTTTATCATCGGCCCACTGAGAGATGAACCCTTCATCTGGTGATGATGGTGAACCACAGAAACAAACATCAGATGTGAGTTTTATTAACACATTATCATAGCAGAATATGATACAGTCATGCAAGCATGCCAAGACAATATCAATAAATAATAAAAGCATCAGTTACAAAATTGATTAAACAAGTGATGAAATGTGAAACATATACTAAAGTAAGTGGAGTCATAATGCAGTTTACTGTGATGATGAACGTCAGGACCCTTTTATTGCCTTCAGAGCTGTTGTGCATTATGGGTCGGTTTCTTTCAATGACCAATTACATGTGAATATAGAGTATATAATAATATTTGAGGCCCGTGAAATGTTTCACGCATGAACATGCAAAATGAATATTTTGTGCTAAATGCAACGGGTCAATCCATGTGTTTCTGTGTGCATAATATAAAGAAACAGAGGTGATTGATCATCAATAGTGATGTCGAGAGATTCTCAGGCAGTGCTCAACAACACTGTGTTCCTCCGCCTGATGGCGCTGTGCTCTGGACCAGGCGTGATGTCACTTCCTGTCTGAGTGTCCGTCTCTGGCTGTGATTGGCTGGTGGTCTGCTCGTGTTCATCAGGATCACCGCTCTCTCTCGTGTGTGTGTGTGTGCTCAGGTCAGGGGAATGAACACGACAGAAGTGCTCATGACGACTGTCGTCGGAAGGATCTGTGAGAATAACACAACAGTGCCAGTGAAGACTGAATCATTTCCCAGCACAACCAGTTCTTTTTTTATTTCTCAATACTTAGCTCACTTTTTCACGCAAGTCTCCTTACTTTCAGCTTCACAACAGTAATTGTCACACTAAAACTACTAAAACACTTCATTCATGTCTTAAATCAGCTGATTCTGAACACTAGCAGCGGTTTCACCCAACAGACACATGCATCACTCATTAAACAACCTAAAACACACACAACAGGAGCATTGTGCTGTTATTTATTTAGACAAAGTTCTTCACGAAGCAAGAATGGCAGTATATGTTCACCTGTATATATTGTGTCAACACATTGGTATGACGCGTGCAGCAGTGGATGAGTGAAAGAGCAGCGCTGAAGAGGAGTGGAAGTGTGCTGAAATGAATGAATAGAATATAATACAGTAGGCAACATTTGAAGTGGATCAAAAAAGTTCATCAAAGTTGTCCTAAGACAACAACGGGTATTGTTCAAAATGTATAACTTTGATAAAAGGTTTTGATCCACTTCAAATGTTGACTGCATATAGGCTAGAAGGTTTATTCTGACCCAGCCTTTCCTGAGATCAGGAGACGCACAGCCACAATCAGAGAATATAGAGAGTTTAGATGTGGATGTGTGTGCGTAACGTGATCCCGAAGGAGATTCTCACTGACCAATGCACAACGTCTATGTTACGTACGTTTCGCAAACTGTAAGAATTACTGGGCATTAAATCAATTCGAACTAGAGATGCACCGATTACTATTTTCTAGGCCGATTCCGATTTCCGATTTTTCTTGAGTTTGACCTGCCGATACCGATTTTAGCCGATTCCGATTTCCTTGTTTTAAACCACTTTACAGCACACACAAATATTTATTTTCTACCTTCTCTTTAATAGAACATTTTGCATAGAACATTTTTTAAACAGATAATCGCTATAAAATAGAACTAGCCTATATAAATGACTCCTGGTGTGGGAAATTCACACACATCTAAAGTGCAGTGTTATGGAAGAACCATTTCCTTTTCACATCCAATACCCAACAATTTTTTTTTATATATATATTTAGCAAACTAAACTTCTGCATGAAAAGAGGTAATGGCAATAAAATAATATATAAATAACAAATAAAAATAAAATAAATATACCCTTGCAGTACAAGATATTTCTCAACACACACACACACACACACACACACACACACACACACAGGCCTATTGCAATCACTTGTACATCAATGGCAAGTTATATTTCTCAAACAGTTCTTCTCTCATCTGACACATGTCCAGCCAGGCTAAACAGGACAAGTGGAGCAAGTGCAGGAAAAGAATTGTGAAATAATAAAACAGGTTTGAATAGGTACATTTTCTATAAATATTTTGAGTCTTAATTTTCTTTTCTGACATAGCCTAGGCTACTTCAGTTCTTGTTAAAACTATATTTATTTTGTCCATCAAAAGTGTGCTTTCACTTTAATTGAGTGCAGTAAATAGACTCACGCGACTCTCCAGCTCGACGCTCACGCGCTTCTCCGGCTCCCGGTGTGAATACACTCATTGATTAACATGCATGTCGAAGAAAAAAAAACGCGCTACTCTCGCTTGCGGTGTGAAACGGCCGTAATTCACGAGGTTTCCTCGTATGTGCGTTCCGTGTGCACGTGTGATGCTGATGTTGCGCGATGTTAATCATGCGGCGCCAGAGTGCATTTGACCGGCATAAAATCGGATTATGTCAGACTGACCGGCCGGTCGCCGATCATGGCCGATCACGTGAAAATCGGCCGATTCCGGTCACCAGCCGATCAATCGGTGCATCTCTAATTCGAACCAGTGTCTATCACCAACAACAGAGGCCTTGGTCGAACGATTTAATCGCACTTTAAAAACCATGATTCGGAGATCGTTGTGAGGGAGGTCCCGCAAGCCTCCACAGGGTTTCCCCCTTTGAGCTTCTGTATGGGCCTCAACCCCGTGGGGTACTTGACATCATGGTAGAGGCTTGGGAGGAAGGACCGTCCGATAGTAAGAGAGAAATTCAGTATGTTATGGACTTGAGAGCAAAACTTCACACTTTGGGGCGGCTTTCAATGGAGAATTCACTGGGGGGGCTGGACTGGTGAACTGGGGGGGGGGGGCTGTCCTGCGTTCACTGGGGGGGCTGGACTGCGTTCACTGGGGGGGAGGGGCTGGACTAGTGAACTTGGGGGGGAGGGTGGACTGCGTTCCACTTGGGTCACAGGCAGGTGCGTCTCCAAATTAATAAGACGGCAGCAGTTGCAACCTGTCCGAGACCCAAGACCAAAAATGGATCCTCCTCTTCTACTGGTTGGACAGGCAAATTGAACGTGTTCCTCCTGAACTTTATTAATAGGGGGCTGTCCTGCGTTCACTGGGGGGGCTGGACTGGTGAACTGGGGGGGGGGGGGGGGGGGCTGTCCTGCGTTCACTGGGGGGGCTGGACTGGTGAACTGGGGGGGGGGGGGGGGGGCTGTCCTGCGTTCACTGGGGGGGCTGGACTGCGTTCACTGGGGGGGCTGGACTGGTGAACTGGGGGGGGCTGGACTGCGTTCACTGGGGGGGGGCTGAACTGGTGAACTGGGGGGGGCTGTCCTGCGTTCACTGGGGGGGGCTGCCCTGCGTTCACTGGGGGGGGCTGGACTAGTGAACTGGGGGGGGGGGGGGGCTGTCCTGCGTTCACTGAGGGGGGCTGCCCTGCGTTCACTAGGGGGGGCTGAAGTGGTGGGGGCTGTCCTGCGTTCACTGGGGGGGCTGAAGTGGTGGGGGCTGTCCTGCGTTCACTGGGGGGGCTGAAGTGGTGGGGGCTGTCCTGCGTTCACTGGGGGGGCTGTCCTGCATTCACTGGGGGGGCTGGACTGGTGAACTGGGGGGGGCTGTCCTGCGTTCACTGGGGGGGGATGTCCTGCGTTCACTGGGGGGGCTGAACTGGTGAACTGGGGGGGGGGGGCTGGACTGCGTTCACTGGGGGGGCTGTCCTGCGTTCACTGGGGGGGGGCTGTCCCGCATTCACTGGGGGGGGGGGCTGCCCTGCGTTCACTGGGGGGGGGGGCTGCCCTGCGTTCACTGGGGGGGGGGGCTGGACTAGTGAACTGGGGGGGGGCTGTCCTGCGTTCACTGGGGGGGCTGTCCTGCATTCATTCACTGGGGGGGCTGGACTGGTGAACTAGGGGGGGGGCTGTCCTGCGTTCAATTGGGGGGGGGGGGGGCTGAACTGGTGTACTGGGGGGGCTGGACTGCGTTCACTTGGAGGGGGCTGGACTGCGTTCACTGGGGGGCCTGTCCTGCGTTCACTGGGGGGGGGCTGCCCTGCGTTCACTGGGGGGGGCTGGACTAGTGAACTTGGGGGGGGGGGCTGTCCTGCGTTCACTGTGGGGGGGGGGCTGGACTGGTGAACTGGGGGGGGCTGTCCTGCGTTCACTGGGGGGGGGGGGGGCTGTCCAGCGTTCACTGAGGGGGGCTGTCCTGCATTCACTGGGGGGGCTGTCCTGCATTCACTGGGGGGGCTGTCCTGCGTTCACTGGGGGGGGGCTGTCCTGCGTTCACTGAGGGGGGCTGCCCTGCGTTCACTGGGGGGGCTAAAGTGGTGGGGGCTGTCCTGCGTTCACTGGGGGGGGCTGTCCTGCATTCACTGGGGGGGCTGGGCTGGTGAACTGGGGGGGGCTGTCCTGCGTTCACTGGGGGGGGATGTCCTGCGTTCACTGGGGGGGCTGAACTGGTGAACTAGGGGGGGAGCTGGACTGCGTTCACTGGGGGGGGCTGGACTGGTGAACTGGGGGGGCTGTCCTGCGTTCACTGGGGGGGGGGCTGGACTGGTGAACTGGGGGGGGGGCTGTCCTGCGTTTACTGGGGGGGGGCTGGACTAGTGAACTGGGGGGGGGGCTGGACTAGTGAACTTGGGGGGGAGGGTGGACTGCGTTCCACTTGGGTCACAGGCAGGTGCGTCTCCAAATTAATAAGACGGCAGCAGTTGCAACCTGTCCGAGACCCAAGACCAAAAATGGCTCCTCCTCTTCTACTGGTTGGACAGGCAAATTGAACGTGTTCCTCCTGAACTTTATTAATAAAACAATTTATTTTCTAAATTTCTCCTTTTGTATAGATCTGAGTTCACTAAGGACATCTAATTGTTTTAATAGTATTTACATTTTTGGATTTTTAATATATATTTATATGCGTTATGAAAAGTGACCTAAGTAATGAGAAATGGGTGCTAGCGACGGTAAAGGAAGTGTAACTGGTCTGACCGTCCCACTGCTGGCCGCAGGATTCTGCAGTGTCTGCTGGGATTGAGTCCACGAGCCGGCCCTCCTGCATCACACGCGTGATCTCCTGCAGCTGCTGCAGTAACTGCTGCTCCTCGACCACTGCAGCGCCAGCACTGCACACACACACACACACACGTTACACTCACTGCACACACACGTCACACTCACTGCACACACACACGTCACACTCACTGCACACACACACCAAACTCACTGCACACACGTCACACTCACTGCACACACGTCACACTCACTGCACACACACACACACGTCACACTCACTGCACACACACACCAAACTCACTGCACACACGTCACACTCACTGCACACACACACACGTCACACTCACTGCACACACACACCAAACTCACTGCACATACACACACATGTCACACTCACTGCACACACGACACGACACACTCACTGCACACACACACGTCACACTCACTGCACACACGTCACACTCACTGCACACACGTCACACTCACTGCACACACACACGTCACACTCACTGCACACACGTCACACTCACTGCACACACACACGTCACACTCACTGCACACACGTCACACTCACTGCACACACACACGTCACACTCACTGCACACACACACGTCACACTCACTGCACACACACACCAAACTCACTGCACACACGTCACACTCACTGCACACACGTCACACTCACTGCACACACGTCACACTCACTGCACACACACACACGTCACACTCACTGCACACACACACCAAACTCACTGCACATACACACACGTCACACTCACTGCACACACGACACGACACACTCACTGCACACACACACGTCACACTCACTGCACACACGTCACACTCACTGCACACACACACCAAACTCACTGCACATACACACACGTCACACTCACTGCACACACGACACGACACACTCACTGCACACACACACGTCACACTCACTGCACACACGTCACACTCACTGCACACACACACGTCACACTCACTGCACACACACACGTCACACTCACTGCACACACGTCACACTCACTGCACACACACACGTCACACTCAATGCACACACGTCACACTCACTGCACACACACACGTCACACTCACTGCACACACGTCACACTAACACACGTCACACTGACTGCACACACACACCAAACTCACTGCACACACACACACGTCACACTCACTGCACACACGTCACACTCACTGCACACACACACACCAAACTCACTGCACACACGTCACACTCACTGCACACACACACCAAACTCACTGCACACACGTCACACTCAATGCACACACACACGTCACACTCACTGCACACACACACCAAACTCACTGCACACACGTCACACTCACTGCACACACACACGTCACACTCACTGCACACACCAAACTCACTGCACACACGTCACACTCACTGCACACACACACACGTCACACTCACTGCACACACACACCAAACTCACTGCACACACGTCACACTCACTGCACACACGTCACTTACTGCACACACGACACACACGTCACACTCACTGCGCACACACACACGTCACACTCACTGCGCACACACACACGTCACACTCACTGCGCACACGACACACGTTACAATCACTGCACACACACACACGTCACACTCACTGCACACACACACACACGTCACACTCACTGCACACACGTCACACTCACTGCACACACACACACACACGTCACACTCACTGCACACACACACACACGTCACACTCACTGCACACACGTCACACTCACTGCACACACACGACACACACGTCACACTCACTGCGCACACACACACGTCACACTCACTGCGCACACGACACACGTTACAATCACTGCACACACACACACGTCACACTCACTGCACACACACACACACACGTCACACTCACTGCACACACGTCACACTCACTGCACACACACACACACACACACGTCACACTCACTGCACACACACACACACACGTCACACTCACTGCACACACACACACACACACACACACACACACACACGTCACACTCACTGCACACACGTCACACTCACTGCACACACACACACACGTCACACTCACTGCGCACACACACACGTCACACTCACTGCGCACACGACACACGTTACAATCACTGCACACACACACACGTCACACTCACTGCACACACGTCGCACTCACTGCACACACACACACACGTCACAATCACTGCACACACACACCAAACTCACTGCACACACGTCACACTCACTGCACACACACACACGTCACACTCACTGCACACACGTCACACTCACTGCACACACACACGTCACACTCACTGCACACACGTCACACTGACACACGTCACACTGACTGCACACACACACCAAACTCACTGCACACACACACACGTCACACTCACTGCACACACGTCACACTCACTGCACACACACACCAAACTCACTGCACACACGTCACACTCACTGCACACACACACCAAACTCACTGCACACACGTCACACTCACTGCACACACACACCAAACTCACTG
Source organism: Tiaroga cobitis (assembly GCA_030578255.1). NCBI lineage: Eukaryota > Metazoa > Chordata > Actinopteri > Cypriniformes > Leuciscidae > Tiaroga > Tiaroga cobitis. The sequence continues at coordinate 34,441,325 of CM060615.1, read as the reverse complement.
CACACACGTCACACTCACTGCACACACACACACGTCACACTCACTGCACACACACACCAAACTCACTGCACACACGTCACACTCACTGCACACACACACACGTCACACTCACTGCACACACACACCAAACTCACTGCACACACGTCACACTCACTGCACACACACACGTCACACTCACTGCACACACACACCAAACTCACTGCACACACGTCACACTCACTGCACACACACACACGTCACACTCACTGCACACACACACGTCACTCACTGCACACACGACACGTCACACTCACTGCACACACACACACGTCACACTCACTGCACACACGTCACACTCACTGCACACACACACGTCACACTCACTGCACACACGTCACACTGACACACGTCACACTGACTGCACACACACACCAAACTCACTGCACACACACACACGTCACACTCACTGCACACACGTCACACTCACTGCACACACACACCAAACTCACTGCACACACGTCACACTCACTGCACACACGACACACACGTCACACTCACTGCGCACACACACACGTCACACTCACTGCGCACACGACACACGTTACAATCACTGCACACACACACACACGTCACACTCACTGCACACACACGTCACACTCACTGCACACACGTCACACTCACTGCACACACACACACACGTCACACTCACTGCACACACACACACACGTCACACGTCACACTCACTGCACACACACACACACGTCACACTCACTGCACACACACACACACGTCACACTCACTGCACACACGTCACACTCACTGCACACACACACACACGTCACACTCACTGCGCACACACACACGTCACACTCATTGCGCACATGACACGTTACAATCACTGCACACACACACACACGTCACACTCACTGCACACACGTCGCACTCACTGCACACACACACGTCACACTCACTGCACACACACACCAAACTCACTGCACACACACGTCACACTCACTGCACACACACACACGTCACACTCACTGCACACACGTCACACTCACTGCACACACACACGTCACACTCACTGCACACACGTCACACTGACACACGTCACACTGACTGCACACACACACCAAACTCACTGCACACACACACACGTCACACTCACTGCACACACGTCACACTCACTGCACACACACACACCAAACTCACTGCACACACGTCACACTCACTGCACACACACACCAAACTCACTGCACACACGTCACACTCAATGCACACACACACGTCACACTCACTGCACACACACACCAAACTCACTGCACACACGTCACACTCACTGCACACACACACGTCACACTCACTGCACACACCAAACTCACTGCACACACGTCACACTCACTGCACACACACACACACGTCACACTCACTGCACACACACACCAAACTCACTGCACATACACACACACGTCACTCACTGCACACACGACACACACGTCACACTCACTGCGCACACACACACGTCACACTCACTGCGCACACACACACGTCACACTCACTGCGCACACGACACACGTTACAATCACTGCACACACACACACGTCACACTCACTGCACACACACACACACGTCACACTCACTGCACACACGTCACACTCACTGCACACACACACACACACGTCACACTCACTGCACACACACACACACGTCACACTCACGTCACACTCACTGCACACACACGACACACACGTCACACTCACTGCGCACACACACACGTCACACTCACTGCGCACACGACACACGTTACAATCACTGCACACACACACACGTCACACTCACTGCACACACACACACACACGTCACACTCACTGCACACATGTCACACTCACTGCACACACACACACACACACACGTCACACTCACTGCACACACACACACACGTCACACTCACTGCACACACACACACACACACACACACACACGTCACACTCACTGCACACACGTCACACTCACTGCACACACACACACACGTCACACTCACTGCGCACACACACACGTCACACTCACTGCGCACACGACACACGTTACAATCACTGCACACACACACACGTCACACTCACTGCACACACGTCGCACTCACTGCACACACACACACACGTCACACTCACTGCACACACACACCAAACTCACTGCACACACGTCACACTCACTGCACACACACACACGTCACACTCACTGCACACACGTCACACTCACTGCACACACACACGTCACACTCACTGCACACACGTCACACTGACACACGTCACACTGACTGCACACACACACCAAACTCACTGCACACACACACACGTCACACTCACTGCACACACGTCACACTCACTGCACACACACACCAAACTCACTGCACACACGTCACACTCACTGCACACACACACCAAACTCACTGCACACACGTCACGCTCAATGCACACACACACGTCACACTCACTGCACACACACACACCAAACTCACTGCACACACGTCACACTCACTGCACACACACACACCAAACTCACTGCACACACGTCACACTCACTGCACACACACACACGTCACACTCACTGCACACACACACCAAACTCACTGCACACACGTCACACTCACTGCACACACACACGTCACACTCACTGCACACACACACCAAACTCACTGCACACACGTCACACTCACTGCACACACACACACGTCACACTCACTGCACACACACACACCAAACTCACTGCACATACACACACACGTCACTCACTGCACACACGACACGTCACACTCACTGCACACACACACACACGTCACACTCACTGCACACACGTCACACTCACTGCACACACACACGTCACACTCACTGCACACACGTCACACTGACACACGTCACACTGACTGCACACACACACCAAACTCACTGCACACACACACACGTCACACTCACTGCACACACGTCACACTCACTGCACACACACACCAAACTCACTGCACACACGTCACACTCACTGCACACACGACACACACGTCACACTCACTGCGCACACACACACGTCACACTCACTGCGCACACGACACACGTTACAATCACTGCACACACACACACACGTCACACTCACTGCACACACACGTCACACTCACTGCACACACGTCACACTCACTGCACACACACACACACGTCACACTCACTGCACACACACACACACACGTCACACTCACTGCACACACACACACACGTCACACTCACTGCACACACACACACACGTCACACTCACTGCGCACACACACACGTCACACTCATTGCGCACATGACACGTTACAATCACTGCACACACACACACACGTCACACTCACTGCACACACGTCGCACTCACTGCACACACACACGTCACACTCACTGCACACACACACCAAACTCACTGCACACACGTCACACTCACTGCACACACACACACGTCACACTCACTGCACACACGTCACACTCACTGCACACACACACGTCACACTCACTGCACACACGTCACACTGACACACGTCACACTGACTGCACACACACACCAAACTCACTGCACACACACACACGTCACACTCACTGCACACACGTTACACTCACTGCACACACACACACCAAACTCACTGCACACACGTCACACTCACTGCACACACACACCAAACTCACTGCACACACGTCACACTCAATGCACACACACACGTCACACTCACTGCACACACACACCAAACTCACTGCACACACGTCACACTCACTGCACACACACACGTCACACTCACTGCACACACCAAACTCACTGCACACACGTCACACTCACTGCACACACACACACACGTCACACTCACTGCACACACACACCAAACTCACTGCACATACACACACACGTCACTCACTGCACACACGACACACACGTCACACTCACTGCGCACACACACACACGTCACACTCACTGCGCACACACACACGTCACACTCACTGCGCACACGACACACGTTACAATCACTGCACACACACACACGTCACACTCACTGCACACACACACACACGTCACACTCACTGCACACACGTCACACTCACTGCACACACACACACACACGTCACACTCACTGCACACACACACACACGTCACACTCACTGCACACACGTCACACTCACTGCACACACACGACACACACGTCACACTCACTGCGCACACACACACGTCACACTCACTGCGCACACGACACACGTTACAATCACTGCACACACACACACGTCACACTCACTGCACACACACACACACACGTCACACTCACTGCACACACGTCACACTCACTGCACACACACACACACACACACACACGTCACACTCACTGCAAACACACACACACGTCACACTCACTGCACACACACACACACACACACACACACACACGTCACACTCACTGCACACACGTCACACTCACTGCACACACACACACACGTCACACTCACTGCGCACACACACACGTCACACTCACTGCGCACACGACACACGTTACAATCACTGCACACACACACACGTCACACTCACTGCACACACGTCGCACTCACTGCACACACACACACACGTCACACTCACTGCACACACACACCAAACTCACTGCACACACGTCACACTCACTGCACACACACACACGTCACACTCACTGCACACACGTCACACTCACTGCACACACACACGTCACACTCACTGCACACACGTCACACTGACACACGTCACACTGACTGCACACACACACCAAACTCACTGCACACACACACACGTCACACTCACTGCACACACGTCACACTCACTGCACACACACACCAAACTCACTGCACACACGTCACACTCACTGCACACACACACCAAACTCACTGCACACACGTCACACTCAATGCACACACACACGTCACACTCACTGCACACACACACCAAACTCACTGCACACACGTCACACTCACTGCACACACACACACGTCACACTCACTGCACACACACACCAAACTCACTGCACACACTTCACACTCACTGCACACACACACACGTCACACTCACTGCACACACACACCAAACTCACTGCACACACGTCACACTCACTGCACACACACACGTCACACTCACTGCACACACACACCAAACTCACTGCACACACGTCACACTCACTGCACACACACACACGTCACACTCACTGCACACACACACCAAACTCACTGCACATACACACACACGTCACTCACTGCACACACGACACGTCACACTCACTGCACACACACACGTCACACTCACTGCACACACGTCACACTCACTGCACACACACACGTCACACTCACTGCACACACGTCACACTGACACACGTCACACTGACTGCACACACACACCAAACTCACTGCACACACACACACGTCACACTCACTGCACACGTCACACTCACTGCACACGTCACACTCACTGCACACACACACCAAACTCACTGCACACACGTCACACTCACTGCACACACGACACACACGTCACACTCACTGCGCACACACACACGTCACACTCACTGCGCACACGACACACGTTACAATCACTGCACACACACACACACGTCACACTCACTGCACACACACGTCACACTCACTGCACACACGTCACACTCACTGCACACACACACACACGTCACACTCACTGCACACACACACACACGTCACACTCACTGCACACACACACGTCACACTCACTGCACACACGTCACACTCACTGCACACACACACACACGTCACACTCACTGCGCACACACACACGTCACACTCATTGCGCACACGACACGTTACAATCACTGCACACACACACACACGTCACACTCACTGCACACACGTCGCACTCACTGCACACACACACGTCACACTCACTGCACACACACACCAAACTCACTGCACACACGTCACACTCACTGCACACACACACACGTCACACTCACTGCACACACGTCACACTCACTGCACACACACACGTCACACTCACTGCACACACGTCACACTGACACACGTCACACTGACTGCACACACACACCAAACTCACTGCACACACACACACGTCACACTCACTGCACACACACACCAAACTCACTGCACACACACACCAAACTCACTGCACACACGTCACACTCACTGCACACACACACCAAACTCACTGCACACACGTCACACTCAATGCACACACACACGTCACACTCACTGCACACACACACACCAAACTCACTGCACACACGTCACACTCACTGCACACACACACGTCACACTCACTGCACACACACACCAAACTCACTGCACACACGTCACACTCACTGCACACACACACCAAACTCACTGCACATACACACACACGTCACTCACTGCACACACGACACGTCACACTCACTGCACACACACACGTCACACTCACTGCACACACGTCACACTCACTGCACACACACACGTCACACTCACTGCACACACGTCACACTAACACACGTCACACTGACTGCACACACACACCAAACTCACTGCACACACACACACACGTAACACTCACTGCACACACGTCACACTCACTGCACACACACACCAAACTCACTGCACACACGACACACACGTCACACTCACTGCGCACAGACACACGTCACACTCACTGCGCACACGACACACGTTACAATCACTGCACACACACACACACGTCACACTCACTGCACACACGTCACACTCACTGCACACACACACACACGTCACACTCACTGCACACACACACACACGTCACACTCACTGCACACACACACACACGTCACACTCACTGCACACACACACACACACGTCACACTCACTGCACACACGTCGCACTCACTGCTAGAGCTTAGATTCTCTGCCCGAGCCCGAGCCCGACCCGACCCGACCCGCGGGCCGGGCCGGGCCGATATTTCACGCCACTATGCTCGGGTCGGGTCGGGTCGGGCCCTTGATCAAGCACGTCACGTGTCACGCGCAGCGTCTCCTCCACTCGCGCGCTGTGCTGTATTGTGTTGTGTACTGTAGGCCTAGCTTAAGTGCAATATGGATTTTGTTTAAAAAAGATTCTATGTTCTAAAACATTGTTAAATTATATTAAAGTAGCCTACTCCTAGCTAGGCCCTCCAAAGTTAATTATTTTTCATTTTCTGTGTTCGTTTTTTTTACGTTACTTCATTCGGATCCATTTGCGATCCATTCCATTCTGAATAAATAAACAACGCAGTTTACATGCTTTGTCCTTGTTACTTTATTCATAAAGATAATAATTAATAAATGCACGCAATAAAGTCAATAGGCCTACATGCCTTTCAATTTATGTGTGCAAAATTCAGAATTAAATGAATGTGCAGCAATTTGTACAAATAGAGAGTCTGTAGTATGTGTTGTAGCCATTAAATAAACGCATTTATTTTCATATTTATTCAAATATTATAATGTTATTTTTTCCCATCTATGTTGATTATGAAAGTGAACATAGATAGGAGGGTGCGCAATATCGGGAGACATTGAGTGGTTCAGGCATGACCACTTCATTATGTTCTGTTTTGTAGAAAGCCTTTCTTTAAAGTGAATTTCGTTTTGTATAAATTGTATCTTAATTTTAATACATTTTTCATTAACCAATTACCTGGAATAATAAGAAGCAAATATAGCAAACTATAATCATGACATGGAAGCGCCGGCGAGCCGCGGTTACCATAGCACGTGAACTGAAGCCATCTCATCATAAATTGAATCAATTTTTGGCACGCTTGTCACCGAATTTACAAATGCACATCTTGCTTGTTGCACGCGCACACATATGTCGAAATAACATTATAAATAATAATGAATCTTTAAGAATATTTGATTGAATCCTGAATGTTGTGCTTGTTCAATTTAATAAAATTAAAACTTTCATTGTGATAATTGAAATAATTTAATATTAAATATTAAGTGGGCAATTTTTGCACATTTATTAATAGGCTAGTATTTATAATATATATATATAACATTGCGCAGCTCCCCCCTGTCAATGGTCTAGCACCCAATCAGCACCTGCATGATCTGGCGTCGCCCCTGGTTATAACGGCCCAAAATGTTCGGGTTTAAATCGGGCTCGGGCTGATAATTACAGTTAATGTCTCGGGCCGGGCCGGGCTCGGACACAAGGTGCACGGGCTTGGGTCGGGTCGGGCTTGATTTTTTGGGCCCGATCTAAGCTCTACTCACTGCACACACACACACACACGTCACACTCACTGCGCACACACACACGTCACACTCACTGCGCACACGACACACGTTACAATCACTGCACACACACACACGTCACACTCACTGCACACACACACACGTCACACTCACTGCGCACACGACACACGTTACAATCACTGCACACACACACACGTTACAATCACTGCACACACACACACGTCGCACTCACTGCACACACACACGTCACACTCACTGCACACACGTCGCACTCACTGCACACACGTCACACTCACTGCACACACGTCACACTCACTGCACACACGTCACACTCACTGCACACACGTCACACTCACTGCACACACGTCACACTCACTGCACACACACACGTCACACTCACTGCACACACGTCGCACTCACTGCACACACACACGTCACACTCACTGCACACACGTCACACTCACTGCACACACACACACGTTACAATCACTGCACACACACACACGTTACAATCACTGCACACACACACACGTCGCACTCACTGCACACACACACGTCACACTCACTGCACACACGTCACACTCACTGCACACACACACGTCACACTCACTGCACACACGTCACACTCACTGCACACACACACGTCACACTCACTGCACACACGTCACACTCACTGCACACACACACGTCACACTCACTGCACACACGTCACACTCACTGCACACACGTCGCACTCACTGCACACACACACGTCACACTCACTGCACACACGTCGCACTCACTGCACACACGTCACACTCACTGCACACACGTCACACTCACTGCACACACGTCGCACTCACTGCACACACGTCACACTCACTGCACACACGTCACACTCACTGCACACACGTCACACTCACTGCACACACGTCACACTCACTGCACACACGTCGCACTCACTGCACACACGTCGCACTCACTGCACACACGTCGCACTCACGTCACACTCACTGCACACACGTCACACTCACTGCACACACGTCACACTCACTGCACACACGTCACACTCACTGCACACACGTCACACTCACTGCACACACGTCACACTCACTGCACACACGTCGCACTCACTGCACACACGTCGCACTCACTGCACACACGTCGCACTCACTGCACACACGTCACACTCACTGCACACACGTCACACTCACTGCACACACGTCGCACTCACTGCACACACGTCGCACTCACTGCACACGTCACACTCACTGCACACACGTCACACTCACTGCACACACGTCGCACTCACTGCACACACGTCACACTCACTGCACACACGTCGCACTCACTGCACACACGTCACACTCACTGCACACACGTCGCACTCACTGCACACACGTCGCACTCACTGCACACACGTCGCACTCACTGCACACACGTCGCACTCACTGCACACACGTCACACTCACTGCACACACGTCGCACTCACTGCACACACGTCACACTCACTGCACACACGTCACACTCACTGCACACACGTCGCACTCACTGCACACACGTCGCACTCACTGCACACACGTCGCACTCACTGCACACACGTCGCACTCACGTCACACTCACTGCACACACGTCACACTCACTGCACACACGTCACACTCACTGCACACACGTCGCACTCACGTCACACTCACTGCACACACGTCGCACTCACTGCACACACGTCGCACTCACTGCACACGTCACACTCACTGCACACACGTCACACTCACTGCACACACGTCGCACTCACTGCACACACGTCACACTCACTGCACACACGTCGCACTCACTGCACACACGTCGCACTCACTGCACACACGTCACACTCACTGCACACACGTCGCACTCACTGCACACACGTCACACTCACTGCACACACGTCGCACTCACTGCACACACGTCACACTCACTGCACACACGTCGCACTCACTGCACACACGTCGCACTCACTGCACACACGTCGCACTCACTGCACACACGTCACACTCACTGCACACACGTCGCACTCACTGCACACACACACGTCACACTCACTGCACACACGTCACACTCACTGCACACACGTCACACTCACTGCACACACACACGTCACACTCACTGCACACTGTGCGTCTGCCATACGTCTGGAGATATCTATTTTTCCTGATTTTCTCATACATTTAGTGTTATAGATGAGAAAAAATACCAAGTAAAGCACACATTTGTAAATATTTATTTTAATGTTTCTGTAATGAGCAGTCTTTAGCTTTAAAAAAAAGAATAATTCGAAAACCAGAATGCCTGTAAATAAACAATATGTTAATGACATTTCACACAATAAAAAAATAGTTCCAAACAGCACCACAGCAGAACAATCGCAATTGTCTAAAAGGAGTAGTTGTGTGGATATTAAATATAGCCTCTTTGTGTTTTTGAAAGTATAGGTTGAACATTAACCAGTAATGTCAATAGAACAGTGCCTTGCCGCCATCTACTGGCGGTTTTACATTTATATTTAGTAGTTTCATATTTGTTTGGCCGAGCTCCTTTCATTTCGGCATTTACAACTCGGTTTAAATGAGCTTGCTAGAAGTTAGAACGACATAGAAATTCAGAATATAATTCCATCCACTGCCACTCTACTATATATATTTTTTTGTATTATTATTAAATAGCCTATTGCCTATTCCCATGCATGCTCGTGCATAATTGATACAAAACTAAATTCACTTTAAAGAAAGTGTCTTTGCACAAAACAAAACTTAATGAAGTGGTCAAAATCATGTCTGACCCATGTCTCCCGTCATATTTCGCATCCCGTTGCTCTTACTCATGCTGTTCACTGTTCATAATCAACATAAATGAAATAAAATAACAAAAGCCTATTATAATATTTAAACAAATGTGAAACTGGCAAAGAGCAGATATTGAGCGGACAGTCACGGTGAAAAGTAACTTGAAACTTGTTTTTAAATGGGAAGCGCGTCTTGGTTCACCCTCCGCCTGTCAGAAAATTAATAGGCTATGCTTTATTACACAAAACGAAACGTTGAAACATTATATTTATAAAAGACTATATGCTACAGATTGGGGCTGCACGATATTGAAGAAAAATACGAAATATTATCTTTAAAATAGGCTATTTTTAAAATTATATAACCCATGTAGGCCTACGTGTTTCACAATCTTTTTGTGACAAGAAAACATCGCTACAACTTCTATAAAGTGAACATCAGAGTGTTTTATAAGAAGCGCTATTTTAACATCAATGTAAACGACGGGGTTTGTTCAGGTTATCCTACATTAGGGATATTTAACAACAGAAACTGAATCAAATGTAAAAAAAAAAAACCGCACATTAGTTTTCACTGTATCAATTAAATGTAGGCCTATACTGATTCTTATTAAAGCTACAAAAGTTATTCAGCCAAGAGCAGTGAGTGATTTTCTCTTGTCTTTTGCTCAGTTATTGCAAGCCGTTGCGATATGCATATTGCGAAATACATTTGCGATATTTCGATAATTTCTATATATTGTGCAGCCCTTCTACATATGTAGGCTTCATATTTTATTGATATTTGGTATGTAGTATTGTTTTTATCATTGTGTTGTTGGAGGAATTGAAACGTTTTTGTTACTCATTTTGATGAAGTTGGCCATATGTAGCAGGCTATGCAAAAGGATTGTGGTCTAGTTTGTATGATGGACTATCTGGCGACTTCAGTAATAATACGGGATCTTATTGTTTTGGTGAGAAGTCTGTTTCTCAGATCATAATAAAAAAATGCTTGCCCCCCTATATGAAAACGAAATGAGTATAGCTACAACATCCTAACAACGATAGAAAACCAGAACCCTTAAGACGGATCGCCATTCAGATTGACAATCTACTACGTCTTTCCATCTACTTCATAAGATGGACTGAACTTTGAAGAATGCAGATTAGTTGTAGGATATTATTTCGGTTATCAGACAAAAGGATATTTTTTTTGTTCTATTCTTCAGAAACAATCTCATACCAGTCGACGAGATCGAGTTGGCGACCTCTGGTGTTTAATATAGCAAAGTGCTGCAGCCTGCCTTTTAAAATGATAAAAGATAAAAACATATCAACCCCAACAATAATAAAAATGCAATAGGCTATTTCAAAAATGTATACCCACCCTTACCCATATCCATATTTCTATGTTTTGGCCCTCAAAATGTGGGTTAAATAAGAAAACACAAAAATATAACAGACGCAGACGTCACGCTATAAGACAGACGCAATTGTCACGTTCAGTGTGAGGAATGAGTGAAGGGAAAGTAAATTGCGCAGGAACACACACACACGACACACTCACTGCAGACCAGACAATACACGTCACACTCACTGCAGACCAGACAACACACACACACACAGATAGAGAGATAGATATCCACACCTGGCTGTACCGATGCTGGCTGATGAAATAATTCTCTCAATCACGTCCTTCGTCTCGTTCAGTCTGTCCTGCAGCTGAGCCAACTCAAAATCAGCTGAGAGAGACAGAATCAGATAGATAGATAGATAGATAGATAGATAGATAGATAGATAGATAGATAGATAGATCCAGACCTGTGATTTCCTTGTCTTTTGTTGTTTGATTAACATTGAAAACACAGACAGCAGGAATATTAGGCTGATGTCACTTCAATGCACTGTCAAAGATACTAGAAAAGGCAGTATCCTTACAACTACTGGGGCTTTTCCACTGCATGGTAAGGCTCAGTACAGTTCGCCTCGCTTCGTTTCTCCACTGCAGTTAGTACCGCTTCATAGTGGGTGGGATATAGACTGATCGTTATAGTTTATCCGCAACCAACGAGAGGAACGTCTGCACTTCATCCACTGACCACGATTCAGCCATTTCTTTTTTTAAAGTTGTTTTCTCTCTTTTTTCTTCAAGCAAGTAGATTCAAAACAGGTGCTACAGCGGTGGCTGTTACTGGCTATTTAAATCTAGCGGGTTTGATGTCTCGCAAATACAGTGGCGCTGGTAGTGACGATTCTGTCTGACCAATCAGTGATCTGCAGTGTGTTCACGTCACATTTTAGTATTGGTACGGTACGCTTGGAACCTCAACAGAGGGGGTACCATTTAAAGCGAGCCGTACCGTACCGTACCATGCAGTGGAAAAGCGCCATATGTTCCTTTTTAGAAAGAAATGATATATGCGAGGATTTTCAGTCCGGATTTAGACAGTACCATAGTACTGAGACAGCTCTCATTAGAGTCACAAATGATTTGCTCTTATCATCCGATCCACACTTTCTCCACCTGATCAGCTCTCAACACTAGATACTAACAGTGCAACTGGTACTCTTTTCTCCATTTTAATATCCAGCTTGGACAACTCCTGCCCGCTTTCCTCCAGGCCAGCCCGCGCCACGCCCTCCGCCCCCTGGCTATCTGATGTTCTCCGTGACTGCATTCTAAACTCAGGGGTGCAGAGAGGAAGTAGCTCAAATCGAAAGATCCTACTGACCGTGGTCTTTATCAATCCCTCCTCTCTTTTCCAATTCTTCTGACTCTCGCACGCTTTTCAAAACCTTCTCCTCCTTTACCCTTACAGCTGATGATTTTGCCACATTCTTCATAAATAAAACAACCACCATTAGCGGCCAATTTACCAATCTATAAACTGACACACACATTATGCCCTCCTTCTCTCCGCTCTCAGAGGCAGAAGTCTCCAAACTCCTCCTTTCCAATCGCCCTCCCACCTGTCCGCTTGATCCTATCCTAATCTACTTCAAGTAATTTCTTCCTCAGTTGTACCCGCACTCACACACATCATCAACACCGCTCTTCACACTGGTACCTTTGCCACGAGTTCTTTTCAACCAGATCTCTGCCTTTCTTACACAGAACAACATCCTGGACAACAATCAGTCTGGTTTTAGAAGCGGACACTGCTCTCAGTTATTGAAGCTCTGAGACTCAAGAGCAGCTTCCAGATCCTCAGTGCTCATCCTGCTGAATCTGCTGCCTTTGACACAGTTAAACACCAGATCCTCCTGTCAATCACAGAGATGAAGGGCATCTCGGGAACTGCACTCCAGTGGTTCCAGTCTTACCTCTCAGGTAGGTCTTTTAGGGTGTCGTGGAGGGGTGCGGCATCTAAGACCCAACATCTAGCTACTGGGGTGGCTCAGGGCTCAGTGCTGGAACCACTCCTCTTCTCCATCTACATGACATCACTAGGATCTGTGATTCAGAAACATGGCTTTTCCTATCACTGCTACGCTGATGACACACAACTCTACCTCTCATTCCAGCCTGATGATCCGACAGTAGCTGCTCGCATCTCAGCCTGAAAGACAGACATTTCTGGCTGGATGAAGGACCACCACCTTCAACTAAACCCTGCAAAGACAGAGCTGCTGGACTCAACCCAACACTTCATTACAACTTCTCCATTCAGCTAGGCTCGTCATCCATAACTCCATCAAGGTCAGCCAGGAACCTTGGAGTTATGATTGATGATCAGTTGAACTTCACAGACCACATTGCTAGAACTGCCCGTTCGTGTAGATATGCCTTGCACAACATTAGGAGGATCCAGTCCCTTCCTATCAGAGCTACACAACTCCTTGTCCAAGCGCTTGTTCTATCCAGACGGGACTACTGTAATGCTCTCCTGTCTGGTCTTCCAGCATCAGTCAAACTTCTGCAACTGATCCAGATTCTGCAGCCAGAGTGGTCTTCAACGAGCTCAAGAGACACACGCCACTCCTCATAAACCTGCACTGTTTGCCAGTTGCCGCTCGCATCAAATTCAAGTCACTGACGTTTGCCTACGGAACAACCGCTGGCTCTGCTCCCTTCTACCTAAACTCATTACTTCAGACTTGTGTGCCATCCAGAAACGGTCGCTCTGCAAGTGAATGCCGTCTTGTGGTACCATCTCAAAGAGGCACAAAATCTCTTTCTCTGACCTTTACCATGACTGTTCCCTGCTGGAGGAATGATCTACCTAACTCAACCAGAGCTGCCGAGTCTGTAGCCATTCTCAAGAAACAGCTGAAAAAACATGTTTTTCGGCAACACTTGATCCATTAATACTAACACTTTATCTTCTATTTTATTATCTTTATAAAATAAATGTAAAAAAGTACACGTACTGCGTTAGATTAAACTGGGAAGGGTCATAGCACTTGCATATTGTTCTACTATTGTTAGTTTAAAGCTGCAGTAGGGAGTCTTGAGAAAACGTTGACTTAGCCTGAAAATTTGAACAAGCACAACTTCCAGGTCCCCCCCCCCCCCCTTGCTCTCTGCTGCACTACAGCCCTCCCTCCACAGCTCGTCCTCCACAGCGGAGCCTGTAAGATAACGTTAATATAACGGTAACTAACGTTACAGCATGTAAGTAATTATTCTAGCGATATATAATGCTAGATAAGGTGTGCTAGTACATTATTTCAGCAACATGACAAGCCAGTGAATTAGCAGGTTTCAATTGTTGCTTAGCAGAGTGTGACATTTTATCTACATGTTAGTTTTGACACCGAGTCAATGTTTATCGTCATCAGTCTTTTTCCTTTTACCTCTTTGTTTTATGAGCAGCTGTCACTCGAGAATTGGCAGTTTAGGTTGTTTCTCCGTCATAAGCACAGCTGCAGCACGCCGGCAATCTTGAGTTTGAACGACGGCTCGCGCTCCGGCGCTCGCGCTGTGCAAGAGAGGGGTGTGATCAGCGCGTACACGAGCGTGACTGACACTGCTAAGACACTCCTCCTGGCTCTCATTGGTTGTTTCTGACCGGGAGCGTGTATTTCTTGCAAATGGCAATAGGACCACTGGGAGGAGCCAGAGAAGCTTGATTTTTACACAGATTATCTGTCTCATATTCTACTGTCAGGACATAATGACAGTTTTAGCAAATACATGTTTTCAAAAGTTACCTACTGGAGCTTTAACTGCTTCCATTGTTCTCATTTGTAAGAAGTTTTGGATAAAAGCGTCTGCTAAATGAATAAATGTAAATGAATGTCTATATCGTTCAGTCAGATTTGGTGCTGCAAATCATCCATGACAGCTGTTATCTTGTCCATGCTGGCAAATAATCATGGCCACCCGACATGAATTATATAAATAATTTTGACAGCACGGCCATTCAAACCCAGAGAGTCTATCATATGCATAGTAGAGCAATCACCGACAATCATTTTGGGCGGGAAATAATGTAAACACAGATATCGGATACCAGTCGTGTCTAAAGGGAATGTAAACAGGCAGGACAAAAAATCGGATATGGTCAAAAGATCGGATCTGTGCATTAAGACTTAAAATGTGAACGCAGCCTGAGATGTGGCAAAATGAGTGTGAATGCACACTGCAACCCACGCTTTACTCCACGCTTTACACCACTGCACCCCACGCTTTTCTCCACACTTTACACCACTGCACCCCACGCTTTACACCACTGCACCCCACGCTTTACACCACTGCATCCCGGCTTTACACCACTGCACCCCACGCTTTACACCACTGCATCCCGGCTTAACACCACTGCATTCCACGCTTTACACCACTGCATCCCGGCTTTACACCACTGCATCCCGGCTTTACACCACTGCACCCCACGCTTTACACCACTGCATCCCGGCTTTACACCACTGCACCCCACGCTTTACACCACTGCATCCCGGCTTTACACCACTGCACCCCACGCTTTACACCACTGCATCCCGGCTTTACACCACTGCATCCCACGCTTTACGCCACTGCATCCCGGCTTTACACCACTGCACCCCACGCTTTACACCACTGCATCCCGCGCTTTACACCACTGCATCCCGGCTTTACACCACTGCACCCCACGCTTTACACCACTGCATCCCGGCTTTACACCACTGCACCCCACGCTTTACACCACTGCATCCCGGCTTTACACCACTGCATCCCACGCTTTACGCCACTGCATCCCGGCTTTACACCACTGCACCCCACGCTTTACACCACTGCATCCCGGCTTTACACCACTGCACCCCACGCTTTACACCACTGCATCCCGGCTTAACACCACTGCATCCCATGCTTTACACCACTGCATCACAGCTTTACACCACTGCATCACAGCTTTACACCACTGCACCCCACGCTTTACACCACTGCATCCCACGCTTTACACCACTGCACACCACGCTTTACACCACTGCACACCACGCTTTACACCACTGCATCCCACGCTTTACACCATTGCACCCCACGCTTTACACCACTGCACACCACGCTTTACACCACTGCATCCTGGCTTAACACCACTGCATTCCACGCTTTACACCACTGCATCACAGCTTTACACCACTGCACCCCACGCTTTACACCACTGGATCCCGGCTTTACACCACTGCACCCCACGCTTTACTCCACGCTTTACACCACTGCATCCCGGCTTTACACCATTGCACCCCACGCTTTACACCACTGCATCCCGGCTTTACACCACTGCACCCCACGCTTTACACCACTGCATCCCGGCTTTACACCACTGCACCCCACGCTTTACTCCACGCTTTACACCACTGCATCCCGGCTTTACACCATTGCACCCCACGCTTTACACCACTGCACACCACGCTTTACACCACTGCATCCCGGCTTAACACCACTGCATTCCACGCTTTACACCACTGCATCACAGCTTTACACCACTGCACCCCACGCTTTACACCACTGGATCCCGGCTTTACACCACTGCACCCCACGCTTTACTCCACGCTTTACACCACTGCATCCCGGCTTTACACCATTGCACCCCACGCTTTACACCACTGCATCCCGGCTTTACACCACTGCACCCCACGCTTTACACCACTGCATCCCGGCTTTACACCACTGCACCCCACGCTTTACACCACTGCTTTACTCCACGCTTTACACCACTGCATCCCGGCTTTACACCATTGCACCCCACGCTTTACACCACTGCATCCCGGCTTTACACCACTGCACCCCAAGCTTTACTCCACGCTTTACACCACTGCATCCCGGCTTTACACCATTGCACCCCACGCTTTACACCACTGCACCCCATGCTTTACTCCACTGCATCCCACGCTTTACACCACTGCATCCAGCGCTTTATTCCACTGCATCCAGCGCTTTACTCCACTGCATCCAGCGCTTTACATTTGGTGATGTAAGGCTTGGATGCAGCTGCTCGGCCATGGGAACCCATTCCATGAAGCTCTGTGCACTGTTCTTGAGCTAATCTGAAGGACACAGAAGTGTGGAGGTCTGTAGCTGTTGATTTTGCTGAAAGTTGGGGACTTCTGCGCACTGTGAGCCTCAGCATGCGCTGACCCACTCTGGGATTTTACGTGGCTGTTGTTCCGAATTGCTTCCACTTTGTTATAATAACAGATGACCGTGGAATATTTAGTAGTGAGGAAATGGACTTATTACACAGGTGGCAACTGATCACGGTATGTAGAACACATGAATTCAATGATTTGGAGGGCTGTCCCAATACTTTTGGCAATATAGTGTATGTAATTTTTGTATGTAAACAAAATAAATTGTGTGGACAGAGAGACAGACAGACAGACAGACAGACAGACAGATAGATAGATGGATAGTGTGAGTTCATACTTATTTTCCTCTGGGTGTTTTGTGATCTGACAGCAGTGAAGCGGCTCTCTGCAGGTTGTGTTGTTTTGCCCTTTGACGTGATCTGTAACACACACACACAAACACACACATACATTTTATATACTTTATTTGATTCCACATTAGAAGTCAAATTTCATTAGGAACTTTTTTTTTTAATAATCCAACAGATTAAAACAAATCAGCACATTATGGATTATACAGTTCTAAGGGTACAAGAAGCATCGCCTTTTCCACATGCTTCCTATGGTTGCTGAGATTGAACAGCACTTTGTTACTGTTTGGCCCCTGTTTTAGAAATCCCCTCAATGCAAAGTCCACAGGTCGCCAGTACATGTACATGACCTACACTACCAAACACTAGCACAATAAGCTGGCATTTGTACCCTAGGTTCTCAATGGTCGATATCAATGACTGATATTTTAGAGTATTAGAGCAGTAAGAGTCCTCCATAAACAAGTCAAATGCACATGACACCTCAAATAGTGTAACTGTTGTGCCATTCTGAGAGATGTTAACAATATCGGGTGTATTAGCAATTCCTAAAAAAGTGTTTGCTGGCGAGTTAAACCATCAGACTGTACAGTAGTGTGTTTAAAGATCTGCTCATCAGCCACACAGGGAATCTGAGCAGCAATGAGGTCCTCGAGTTTGTCACGTCTGGCAGTATATTGTCCTGTAAGTGATGAACATGTTGCTGATGTGGGGTAGTGTGAGTGTGAGTATTCTGCGCGGGGCAGTTCTGCCAACTCTCCCTGGAGTTTCAGTCTAGACCAGTACTCCATATGTTGGGCTCTTTGAATAGACAAGAGTCTGCCTTGATGTTCTAGGCTGGAGCAGGTGAACAATGTAGTTATGGTGCAGCCCTCTACAGGTCCTCTACGACTGCATCAGACCTCTACAGGTCCTCTACGACTGCATCAGACCTCTACAGGTCCTCTACGACTGCATCAGACCCCTACAGGTCCTCTACGACTGCATCAGACCCCTACAGGTCCTCTACGACTGCATCAGACCCCTACGGTCCTCTACGACTGCATCAGACCCCTACAGGGCCTCTACGACTGCATCAGACCTCTACAGGGCCTCTACGATTGCATCAGACCCCTAGAGGGCCTCTACGACTGCATCAGACCTCTACAGGGCCTCTATGACTGCATCAGACCCCTACAGGGCCTCTACGACTGCATCAGACCCATACAGGGCCTCTACGACTGCATCAGACCTCTACAGGGCCTCTACGACTGCATCAGACCTCTACAGGTCCTCTACGACTGCATCAGACCTCTACAGGTCCTCTACGACTGCATCAGACCTCTACAGGGCCTCTACGACTGCATCAGACCCCTAAAATGCCTCTACGACTGCATCAGACCCCTACAGGGCCTCTACGACTGCATCAGACCTCTACAGGGCCTCTACGACTGCATCAGACCTCTACAGGTCCTCTACGACTGCATCAGACCTCTACAGGGCCTCTATGACTGCATCAGACCCCTACAGGGCCTCTACGACTGCATCAGACCTCTACAGGTCCTCTACGACTGCATCAGACCCCTACAGGGCCTCTATGATTGCATCAGAACTCTACAGGGCCTCTACGACTGCATCAGACCCCTACAGGGCCTCTACGACTGCATCAGACCCCTACAGGGCCTCTACGACTGCATCAGACCTCTACAGGGCCTCTACGACTGCATCAGACCCCTACAGGGCCTCTACGACTGCATTAGACCCCTACAGGGCCTCTACGACTGCATCAGACCCCTACAGGGCCTCTACGACTGCATCAGACCCCTACAGGGCCTCTACGACTGCATCAGACCCCTACAGGGCCTCTACGACTGCATCAGACCCCTACAGGGCCTCTACGACTGCATCAGACCTCTACAGGGCCTCTACGACTGCATCAGACCCCTACAGGGCCTCTATGACTGCATCAGACCTCTACAGGTCCTATACGACTGCATCAGACCTCTACAGGTCCTCTATGACTGCATCAGACCTCTACAGGTCCTATACGACTGCATCAGACCTCTACAGAGCCTCTATGACTGCATCAGACCCCTACAATACCTCTACGACTGCATCAGACCCCTACAGAGCCTCTATGACTGCATCAGACCCCTACAATGCCTCTACGACTGCATCAGACCTCTACAGGTCCTCTACGACTGCATCAGACCTCTACAGGTCCTATACGACTGCATCAGACCTCTACAGAGCCTCTATGACTGCATCAGACCCCTACAATGCCTCTACGACTGCATCAGACCCCTACAGGGCCTCTACGACTGCATCAGACCTCTACAGGGCCTCTACGACTGCATCAGACCCCTACAGGGCCTCTACGACTGCATCAGACCTCTACAGGGCCTCTATGACTGCATCAGACCCCTACAGGGCCTCTACGACTGCATCAGACCTCTACAGGTCCTCTACGACTGCATCAGACCCCTACAGGTCCTCTACGACTGCATCAGACCCCTACAGGGCCTCTATGACTGCATCAGACCCCTACAGGTCCTCTACGACTGCATCAGACCCCTACAGGGCCTCTATGACTGCATTGGACCCCTACAGGTCCTATACGACTGCATCAGACCCCTACAGGGCCTCTATGACTGCATCAGACCCCTACAGGTCCTATACGACTGCATCAGACCCCTACAGGGCCTCTATGACTGCATTGGACCCCTACAGGGCCTCTATGACTGCATTGGACCCCTACAGGGCCTCTATGACTGCATCAGACCCCTACAAGTCCTCTACGACTGCATCAGATCTCTACAGGGCCTCTATGACTGCATCAGGCCTCTACAGGTCGGTAGTGGGAGCTCCACTTCAGTTCAGTGCCTGTCCTCCAACATGGTCGTTTCAGTCTGATGACACACCAAATCCCTGTGCCCATCCATCCAGCTTTCCATTGGTCAAACACACACACACACACACACACACACACACACACACACAGAGACACACGCTCCTGTCACCTGAGCTCAGCCGACACCTGTGTGATGCGGCAGATGTGGTCATGTGCCTCACCTTGAAAAGAATGTAGAGGATGTAGAGTAAGATGGCAAAGCCGTAGATGGGGATGATCTGTCCCGCGAGATTGGACTTTCCCCCGGTCCCGACTGCGGTCCCGACCCCTCTGACTCCGGCTCCAGCTCCTCTAGCCTCGGGATTATGAGCTCTGGACCGCCGTGGCTCCTCCGACACTGAAGCCCGGGGGGGCATCGACGGGAACTGGCCTGAAGGTCCTGCGTCACACACACACACACACACTTGATATTGAGACAGAAACTTTGAACTCTCTCTTTTCCAGCACTTTAGACACAGTTGCTCCATTGCGCTTAAAGAAGATTAAAGAACATATTACAACTCAGGCTCTTAAGAGAGCAGCCAGAAAAATGACGCGAACCTGGAAGAAAATAAAACTAGAGGTATTTCGCATTTCATGGAAAGAGAGCATGATTGCATACAGAGAGGCCTTAAAAACTGCTTGATCTGCTTATTTTTCAACCCTATTAGAAGAAAATAAACAAAACCCGAGGTATTTATTTGAAACAGTGGCTAAACTAACGAAAAATAAAGCTTCAAGCCTAGAAGTTTCCAAGCAACACAGCAGTAACGATTTTATGAACTTTTGTACTTACAAGATTGATAATATCAGGGAGAAAATTATAACTATGCAACCGTCTACTACAGTATCGCATCAGGCAGTGCATTGTAGTCTCCCTGAGGAAAAATTTGATTAATTCATTGCTATAGGAGAGGAAGAATTTTATAAACTCGTTAAATCATCTAAATCGACAACATGTAGGCTATGTTAGACACAGGCATTTCACCGCCGCATACTGTGTGAAACGCACATAACGCACATACTGTGTGAAACACATTTTTTCTCTGCTGACAGTACAATGTTAAAATAATGTTTTATATTGACACAAACACAATTTTTGTACAGCATTTATAATTGTTATAGGCTACTTAATCTCTCTCTTTCCGTTAGAGACATTTGAATGTGAGATTCTGGAAACCCGTCAGGTAAGGAAATAAAGCGGGTGAACACAGAGTGTATTTTAAGCTGAATAGAACCTTGTGGGAGCGGAACGGAAAAAAAAAACCGCGCAGACCTCCTTAAACCTTAGGTGTGTATGCGTGTATCCCGAATAAATAATAAAAAATAAAAAAAAAGGAATGAAGATTTTGCTCAACTGGAAACTAAAAAATATGCCTCACTGCTCTGCCCTGATTAGAGATGTTATGCACAACCTTCAACTCGAAAAGATTCGATTTTTTTCGATTTAAAAAATAAGACTGATAATTTTTATACAGTATGGGAACCCTTTATTAATTATTTTAATAAGACAGCAATAATTGAACCTTGACCCGATTACAACTACTTTCTCCCCGCACCTTTTTATTTTTTATTTTTTGTATATTTATATATATATATATATATATATATATATTCCCAATATCATTACTTGTGTTCAAATATAAATTATTTACATATATGAGAATGTAACTGCACACTGTATTTGCCAAGTGAATTTTGTTGGAGTTTTTTTCTTTTTCTTTGTGCCAATGTAGAAAATGTAATAAAAAGAATGTAAAAAAAAAAAAAAAAAAAAAAAAAAAAAAAAGGAATGAAGTTCAAAAGTCGGACTGTAAGCGAATGAGGCATAAGTGCTATTCAATTTCACACCTTTATTAAAATGGCTGTAATCTGTTACCACAATAGTACTTGATCTGTTTAAAATGATTTCATTGATAAATGCCTACTAAGGTGTTAAAGGACAAGTTCGGTATTTTACACTTAAAGCCCTGTTTTAAGATCGTTTCTGATGAAATAGAACGGTTAAGATTGAAATTTGGACACATGCTGCTGTCCCGAGAAATTTCGGTTTCTGTGGTTGCACCCCCCCCCCCCCCCCCCCCACCTCTACAATGGTTGCATAGGTGCACAGAAACAATCCTTCCTTAAAACGCATTAAACTTTAGTTTACAAAGACGTGAAACTCACTGAGTGGTCAGGGGTGTTCACTGATATGCCCACACAAAAATCGCTCCAAAAGATGCTTTCCAACAGGTTTTATCGTAGTTTTTGTCCAAGTCAAGTCAAATGGAGTTAGACAAAATCTACGATAAAACCTGTTGGAAAGCATCTTTTGCAGCGATTTTTTTTGCAGCGAAACCGAAATTTCTCGGGACAGCAGCATGTGTCCAAATTTCAATCTTAACCGTTCTATTTCATCAGAAACGATCTTGAAACAGGGCTTTAAGTGTAAAATACCGAGCTTGTCCTTTAAATAAAAAAATCACAATTTTTTCTATTTTTGATCTGAGCACACAATCAGAAAATCCGTCGTTATTCGTTTTTTCATTTTAGTTCAGGAAATAAATAAATGGAAAAACAAGTCGGTTTTCATTTTTTTATTTTTGGTTTTAATTAGAAAAAATGCTTGAACGAATGATACACCGACCCATCATATATTCCACGATTATAGGCCTACTTCATTAAGAGTATTTAATTTGTATCCATAGGTACCACAAGGCTCAGTACTAGGACCGCTGCTGTTCACTCTGTACATGCTACCATTAGGAGATATCATTAGGAAACATGGAGTTAGCTTTCACTGTTATACCGATGATACTCAGCTGTATATTTCTTCAAAACCCAACGAAACTTACCAATTCACAAAATTAACGGAATGCATAGCTGATATAAAAAATTGGATGACTAGTAATTTCCTACTACTAAATTCTGAAAAAACAGAGATTCTAATTATTGGACAAAAAACTTCCACACGTAATAACCTAGATTATTACATGGCTTGGTAGAATTGTAATGTAGAATGCGGTGTGTTTTTTCTTGATAACAGACGCTGCTAAGTATAACACACCGCTGCTAAGCACACCGCTGCTAAGTATAACACACCGCTGCTAAGCACACCGCTGCTAAGTATAACACACCGCTGCTAAGCACACCGCTGCTAAGTATAACACACCGCTGCTAAGCACACCGCTGCTAAGTATAACACACCGCTGCTAAGCACACCGCTGCTAAGTATAACACACCGCTGCTAAGCACACCGCTGCTAAGTATAACACACCGCTGCTAAGCACACCGCTGCTAAGTATAACACACCGCTGCTAAGCACACCGCTGCTAAGTATAACACACCGCTGCTAAGCACACCGCTGCTAAGTATAACACACCGCTGCTAAGTATAACACACCGCTGCTAAGTATAAGTATAACACACCGCTGCTAAGTATAACACACCGCTGCTAAGTATAACACACCGCTGCTAAGTATAACACACACCGCTGCTAAGTATAACACACACCGCTGCTAAGTATAACACACCGCTGCTAAGTATAACACACCGCTGCTAAGTATAACACACCGCTGCTAAGTATAACACACCGCTGCTAAGTATAACACACACCGCTGCTAAGTATAACACACCGCTGCTAAGTATAACACACCGCTGCTAAGTATAACACACACCGCTGCTAAGTATAACACACCGCTGCTAAGTATAACACACCGCTGCTAAGTATAACACACCGCTGCTAAGTATAACACACCGCTGCCATGAAAAACAGAGCGTTGCCATGGACGCAGTTCAGAGACGGAACGGACTATTTTCTTTAGCGGAAGCAATACAATCGTTTTTAAATCAATAAACTCCTTTTTAAATCAATATTTTGTGTCAAATTATTGATTTATCTGGTAGGTAGCCATGTAATAAGTGGGATAATGTATAGCGAGGCGGTTGTTATAGCGAATACAACCCCTTCAGGCTCCGCTTCGCGTCGCTCCTAGTCAGCCTGTCGGGGTGTTATTCACTATAACAACCGCCTCACTATACATTATCCCTTACATACTGTCCAACACTTGATGGCTGCTTTGTTAAGTCCTCGTCGTCAGTTAGGAATGTGTGTGTGTGTGTGTGTGTGTGTGTGTGTGTGTGTGTGTGTGTGTGTGTGTGTGTGTGTGTGTGCTCTTTGATACCAAGCTTACATTTGAAAGCCACGTGTCTAGTATCTGTAAAACTGCATTTTTCCATCTTAAAAATATATCTAAAATACGCCATATGCTCTCATTGGGAAATGCGGAACAATTAGTCCATGCGTTCATGACCTCAAGGATAGATTATTGTAATGCTCTACTGGGTGGTTGCCCTGCACGCTTAATAAACAAACTACAGCTAGTTCAAAACGCCGCAGCTCGAGTTCTTACCAGAACCAGGAAGCATGACCATATTAGCCCGGTTCTGTCAACACTGCATTGGCTCCCTATTAAACATCGTATACATTTTAAAATATTGCTGATTACTTACACTAAATGGTTTAGCTCCGCAGTACTTGAGCGAGCTCTTAACGCATTATAGTCCTTCACGTCTATTGCGATCTCTAAACTCAGGCCAGTTGATAATACCTAGAATATCTAAATCGACTGCAGGCGGTAGATCCTTTTCCTATTTAGCACCAAAACTCTGGAACAGTCTTCCTACCATTGTCCGGGAAGCAGACACACTCTGTCAGTTCAAAGCTAGACTAAAAACACATCTCTTTGACCTAGCATACACATAACACACTATAGACTTCTATAAATTCAATGTTAGGCTGCATAGATTAGGTCAGCCGGAACTGGGAACACTTCCCTTAAATCTTGATGTACTCGCTACATCATAAGAAGAATGGCATCTACGCTAATATTAGTGTCTTTGTTTATCCCGAGGTTTTCCCGCAGCCTGCCGGATCAAGGCCGTGTCCAGATCTGACGAAGGACCTGTGCCTGGACACACTCTCTCTCTCTCTCACACACACACACACACACACACACACACACACACACCAGATCTGATGAAGGACCTGCGCCTGGACACACTCTTTCTCTCTCACACACACACACGCACACAGGACCAGCGCCTGGACGCGACGACAACGCAGTCCTGAAGTGTTCTAGTCTCTCCCTGTGATCGAAGGCCACCTTCCCTCTGTACAGATAAAGGGTTGTCGGGATAGTTCCGGTTCACGCCGAAGCGATAAAACATTCTCAGAGTCACCAGGAATTGTTTTATGCAAATGAGCGGCCGGATCACATTAAGGGTGTTCTGTTGGAACGATGTCGTGTTAGCGGCCGCAAACTTAATAACTAATGATCTTTACAACGGAAGTGAATCAATCAAAACTAACTTTAGCTGGACAATAACTGTATTCGAGAGCTGCTGTAAAGCCTAACAATCTCTGTTA
The DNA here is from genome assembly GCA_030578255.1 of Tiaroga cobitis. NCBI lineage: Eukaryota > Metazoa > Chordata > Actinopteri > Cypriniformes > Leuciscidae > Tiaroga > Tiaroga cobitis. Next base: position 34,414,178 of record CM060615.1, on the reverse strand, counting down.
CTGTAGTCTCCTGTTATCACTGTAAAGCTGCTGTGAAACAATCCATATTGTTAAAAGTGCTGTATAAATGAAGGTGACTTGACTTGACTTGACACACACACACACACACAGTATTCAAACACTGAAACGCACACTGGATCATGTGATTCACATTAATCCTGTTCACAGTCTCTGTTATCTCATCAGATAATGACCTATGCTCATGCTCTATAGTTCTCCACACACACCGCTGTTTATGTGTGCATCAACATAAAATCATTTTAGGTAACTTTTACAACGTATTTACTCATTAATAATCCTTATTTATTATATAGGTGTGTTTTGCTAAGAACATTACTGGGCAAGCAGAAAATACAATGTTTTTCATGACTCAAAAGGAAAAAAGCACTTATTTGAAGGGAATGCAGACAGTGTAATGAAGAGAATAGATGATGTGTGTAATAGCACCTTCTCCGTCTCTCTTCGCCCGCGATAGCAGCATCTTCGGCAGCAGCAGCGCGACGCACAGCACCACACACGACACCACGGTGAGCTTCTGAAAGCTGGAGATAGACATGTTTAATCCTGTCTGGTGTCTGAGTGACTGAACACTGCACCTGCTTCACCATCTATATAAACACAGTCTATTATAAACACAGCATCCTCCTCACTTCCGGAGCGCTGCCATAGAAACCACATCGGCTGCCTCACAGTGGGCGGGGCTAAGCGCTGTGGGTCACGTGAGAACGGTTACTTTCATCAGCGCCTCTGATCAGCGCTAATTAAGATGTACTAGTATTTCTTACTGGTTTTTATTTAATCATCCTACAGATACTGCTGGGACATGTTTCCTTGTTTTTAATCTCAGGAACCAGTCGTTGTAATAATTAGAAATAATTTCATATGCAAATATTTTATGTCTGTACGTCATTTGACATCTCAGCGAGACCTGCAGCAAAGAACTTATATTGACTTATATCATATTTGCCTGCAGGGATAAACAGAGGAAACCAGGCAGTTACACAACAAACAAACGCCTACAACTAAAAGCCAGTTTTTTCAACATTAGATTTGCTCACTTAAGAAATGTCTGTATTAGACTGAAGACGAAATCTAAAACACGCAATTATTATAGAATAGTAAAGAATATTCAGTCTTGCAGTAGCAGTTTGGCCTCCCGTCCGCTGGCGGCGCTCTCTCGCTGTAATCCTGCGCAGAGCGACAGACACGTATTATCTCGCGAGATCACAGAGGCCACTTCCTCTTTGCGTTCTCGCCGCCATGGTAGGTGCTCACGAAGAGTTCTCCAACTGTCTGTAACACATCAATCCTTCTTAATCCTTTATTAAATGGAGCCAGAACATATTTATAACTTGTTAATATGGTTTCCTTGTGTGTTGAAGTATGATTATCAGTCAGTATTGTGCATATGTGTTGGATATAGAGGTGTTTTAGCGGCATTGTTGAGGTGTAGCGGCTGGTCTCGGCAGAGCTGGAGTTCGCCTCGTGTCGAAGCTCTTCAGCCACAGTGAAACACGCGTGTGTGATAAACATGTAATCTCTTCACAGCCGACCAAGAAGTCCAAGACTAGGAAGCTGCGCGGGCACGTCAGCCACGGGCACGGGCGCATCGGTCAGTAACGCTCGCGAGCTATAGTGATGATGTTGAGCGCGGGTTGATGTGGCATTAATGTGTGTGTGTGTGTGCGCAGGCAAGCACAGAAAGCATCCCGGAGGCCGTGGTAACGCCGGTGGAATGCATCATCACAGGATCAACTTCGACAAATAGTGAGTAAAGGCCATCAACATCAGTCACGTGTGCAGCACGAGCCGTGAACGCGCTTCTCACCGAGTCTGACGTTTGTAGTGTGTTTATTAGTGTGTGTAGTGTTCACATGCAGTTCCTCCAGTGTGTATCATCCCTCTTCACTGCTGGAACTGCTTATATCAGGAGTGTGTGCTCTCCAGGCATAGTGAACACACACATTCAGTCCGCAATGCTTTTATCCAAAACTACTTACAAACGAGGAACACGAGCTCTTCATCCTGAAAGAGGCGATAAACAGGGACTGTGTGTGTGTGTGTGTGTGTAATGCAGTCAGACACACTGCTCTCTCTGGTTATATGCTGTCAGGTAGGGGTGGGCGCTATACTGGTATGAACGTGAATACCGGTATTATGTTGTGCCATGATATGGATTTTGCGATACCGAGGATACCGTATTCATAAATTCAAATTTTGCAGTTATATTGTTTTGTTCAATTTGGTACTCTTTACAACTGTTAACACTAATGACGATACAGAATCGAATACGCTGTTTAAGGAAACGGCTGATTTGGCGCTTCATACGCGTGAAGTTGCTGAGGCGATTAACCACTGTCCTGTGACGCGTTCAATGAAGGACCGTAACGTAGAACACATCGCTAGTGCTAAGCGGCTGTTCATAAAGGATGCATCTTTTGCGGTGGAATGGGAAATAACAAGGTAATGAGACGCAAGTTTGACTTTTAACTTGAGCGCAGCATTTTTAGAGTGCCGTTTCATTTCCGAGATGCGGGTGCAACACCAAAACAAGTTCGTCAAGCACAAAAAAACGTTAAAGTTCTAGGCTACTGTATGTTTGAGATGTCATGTTTTCATGCAGGTTGAAAGGCTGAAAGCTGCTATTATTATCTTTGTTTTTACAAAACATTTACTGCTAATAATATTATCCACGTGGAGACATTTCCCCGCAATGTACGTTAGGCTATGAATAACAGGACACGACACACACATAAGCGCGTGCATACACACGACACACACATAAGCGCGCGCATACACACATACTGGTCCACTATCTTTGTGGGGACTCTCCATAGACGTAATGGGTTTTATACTGTACAAACTCTAGGCCTTTATTCTGTCTCCTTACACTAATGAATTAGTTTGTATGAAAATTTTCATTGTTTTTTTCTTGTATACTTTTAAGTTCTATTTATTTGGTGCTTTGTTCAATCTCAAACCATTATTTTATTTTTATTAAGATGTCTGCACAAGAGTTAAACTGTAATCTGTGCAAACATTAAACTTAAATTAAACGTCTCGCTTTGGTCTACACTGGAAGTGTTCTGCTCGCTCTGCTAAAGCTAAACTATAATTACTAAAACTGAAACTATATAAAATAAAAACTATATAGAAATGTGTTTGCAAAATAAAAACTAACAATACCATTAATGAAACTAACTAAAACTAAACTGAAATTTAAAGCAAAATTGAAAACGATATTAAAATAAAAACTAATTTAAAAAAGCAAACCTATAACAACAGATATTCCCGGACACAGAGCACACCCGAAGACGGCTCTCACTCAGAAACCAATAAAGTCTTCATTCGCTGCCGGTTCTCATTATGACAAGACGAGCAAAAAGTGGAAAGACATAACAAGTGCATTCAAGCCTACCTCATGTTGCACGTTTGCACTTTTTGAGAGAAAAAATTGCACAATAAAAAAAATAAAATAAAAACATTTCAGGTCTATGTCCGATGAAATGCCTCACCTTTTTTCTAGTTATCTAGTGTTAAAATACATATTCTGCCTGTAATTTAACTAAGGTGTACTAAAATGTGATTCCAATTTTTTTTCTCATATCGCAATATAATATCGATATCGCCCGGACAGTGAAAAATATCGTGATATCAATTTTTGCTCATATCGCCCACCCCTACTGTCAGGGACTAGAAATGAGCTCCTATGACAGTTTAAAGCAGGGGCGCCGCTAAGGGGGGAAAAGTTAGGACGATTCTAAGGGCCCACAAACTTTTAGGGGCCCCAGAGATCTATTTTATTAATTGAACGGGTGCAGTAGTAGGGGCCTTACCTCATATTTTTTCATGGGGCCCAAAATCCCTGGCCACACCCCTGGTTTAAAGTGTTCAGTCCGCTGTACTTTAGTGCTTTATAGAATACTGATAGTTTCAAAGAAGCTTCACACAAATAAACCGGACAATGACAGCCAATGATGCAGACTTCATCACGTATGAGGAGTTCAGATATGAGCAGCTGAACCGTGTCCTTGCCCAGAGTTCAGTGTTGGGGATCGGACTGCACATTATCCGTAGCTCAGCCATCCATAATCACAGGAAGATTGGTTCTCGTCACATTTAATGTTTATTAATTGGAGTAAACAATGAAAACACTTTCAGCTTTAAAGTTTTGTAAATTTTATCAGCGGTAAATGTGGTTTAGGGTGTACTCACACTAGCCAGTTTGAACCGTGCCCGAGTGCGTTTGACCACCAAAGCGCGGTTCGTTTGACTAGTGTGAGTGCTCCGAACCGTGCCCGGCCGCGGCTCGATTAGCCGGCCCTGGCCCGCTTGGAAGAGGTGGGCCAGAGCACGGTTCAGTTGGACTCGGGCGCGGTTCGCATGCAGTGTGAGCGCTAACCGTGCTGGAGCACGGAACAGGACGCGTGACGTCATGGTTCTGCACTTCAGCTGGTACCTTGCAAACCTCCTCATACGAGCAGCACGATTACGTGAAAATTTTCGCGCCACTAAGGCGACACATCTGTTTAACAACAGGCTGTGAGAGGGCTGTGGATCACCGTGGACGTTTAGTAGCTTGCCTATGTCATTTGTAATGGAAGCCCGTTTCCGCCACTGAATACAAAAAAGAAAAGAAAAGGTAATTGTTACTTTAAACGACACAAAATTATCCACAAAGAAAACAGAGCGATGGACTCCATTGTGTTCAGACAGCTCCGCTCTTCTTGTTTATCCCCAAACCGTCGCACCATAATGACGTAAGCGTGCTCCGGCACGAATGCTGAGACCCTATGTGAGTGCAGGCCAGCGGGGGAGTGGGGAGGGGGGACCATCGTACTCGGGCCCGGTTCATGGCAACCGTGCCTAGTGTGAGTACACCCTTAGTCCGTTTAATTATACTAATTAAAAAACCCGAAGCCTGTAAATACTAGAAATTGTGAATGTGATGTAAGCAGAAGCACAGGTTTGGTTCTGAGATCGGACTCCAGCTGACGAATCGGGACATCAGGAGGATTAATAGGATGATGTGAAGGTCAATATAGACTAAACCTTAATACGCTAATGAGTTCTGTAATGGCAGTTTAACAGAGGCTTAACTTTACTCCCTTCATAGTGCAATACGGCCTTGTTCCTTGCTTTTTGTTCACCCAAAAATGAAAATTCTGTCATTATTTACTCTCCCACAAGTTGTTTCAAACCAGTTTCTTCTACTGAACACAAAGGAAGATATTTTGAAGAGTGTTGGTAACCAGACATTTGATGGACCCCACTGACTTCCATAGTAAGAAAAAAGAAATAGTATGGATGATTTGGTCTGGTTACCAACATTCTTCAACATCTCCCTTTGTGTTCAGTAGAAGAGAGAAACTGGTTTGAAACAACGTAATGTTAGAATTTTCATTTAAGTAAACTATCCTGTTAACAGATGTTTCACATCAGCTTGTGCCGTAGTTTTGAGTGTGTGTTCAGTGTCCTGGAGCTGTGTCGCTTCTGCCAGTCCAGCGGATGAGACGGGCCGCCGAGGCTTCATCTGGATCACACACACCTCTCAACACCAAGCCATTTATGTGGACTTTCCATAGTCATGATGATTTATAGTGTCCAAGCTGTGTATTCTATCCCGCTACACTAACCCCATCACAGATGACTTTCTGCATTTTCAAAAACGTCACTAAATATGATTTATAAGCTGTTTTCGAAAATAAGAAATCCCCACGGTTAAAGGGGTGGTTCAGGATTTTGGACATCGGGCCTCATTTCCAAGTTAGCCTTAGTGTTATTTATCAGTGGAGACAGTTTTCAAAAATGTTCATCCAGTCGTTCCAGTTGCCTAGTTCGCCGGTGCTAGGCTAGCGCGGGTCAACGGTAACTGCTAGCCTGCCATTAGAACAGTTTTACCCACTCCACATTAAACCAAAAGCAAATAAATTATAACGCCAGACAAGCGATGTAAATGTCTGTTGAGAGAATGTTAGAAATCTCTCTCCAAAATCCTGAACCACCCCTTTAAGAACAAGGGTTTTGGAAATCGCCATCTTTGTGGGGAACGTTTGTCTTTGTCCGTAATAGGGATGTCACGGTACCAAGATTCCAGTAGTCGTTATCGATACCATTAAAATTTTACAGTTCTCGGTACCAATTTCGGTACCACAGCAAAATCTGTTTAAACTATTTTTCCTATTTATTTAACTATTTGAAAGAAGAAAAATATTAAAAACATTGCATTTTTGACAAACAAAATTATTAAATTTATCTTGCCTAAATCAGGGATTAAAGTTCTCCGTTAATTGCAGCAAGTCTACGACGGATTTCCGTCAATTGCAGGGTTCCTGTCTGTCCTTAATGTCTTAAATTCACTTTTCATAATTTTAAGGCCGTAAATAGGCTTTCATTTCTCAAATAGTGTAATAAATGTCTTAATTTTAGTTTGAATAGGTCTTAAATTAAGGAAAGACGAGGTGTGTTCCCCCTGCTGAGGCCTGAGGGGGGTGTGATGAAAGCCTGGAGTGGAGCGACAGCACGTTCCTCTCTCCACTCTAAGCACTCTGTAATCACTTCGCTCATGGTCCACTCCGGGTTTTTCAATTCCCGCTCACGGAAAAACTAACATGTAAAAAGACGCTTGCAAGTAAACATTTTAGTTGGTTGGGATGAGTAACTGGGTATTTAATTATAGAATATCAAATAGGTTGTATGATTATTCTAAAAAAAAAATCTCCATGTTTTCGGTGCTGACCCGTTCATGAAGTTGACGATGCTGACTCGCGATCTTGGCAGTGAACGCGCCAGAGAGAAATGCACTTTTCATACGGATTAGGCCTACATAAGCAGAGAGTCTGTTTTCTTTCGTTTTGAATTGTTCTGTTTAAAAGTTGACATTTCAATATAGATATATTTCTGTGAAGTATAGGCTACCTTGTACGCTGAGTTTCGGTTCATATGAGACGAGCTCCACTTCACGCGCCGGCGCCTCCGTGTCTTATCTATTGTCTGCTATATTTACTTATTTCTTAAATGCAGGTAGGCCTCATTGGTTGATGAAACATCGATTCAAATTAAGATACAATTAATACAAAACGAAATTCACTTTAAAGAAAGGTTTTGTGCTTTCTGTTTGAGGTCTCTGTGAAAGTTTTAAAGCACTTTAGTGCCGCTTCCAGAACTGTCACGTCCGTGACATTGTTTTTTCCTCATAAATGTGAACAGGAAACATAAAATAAAATGAATATTTTATGTTCTGGGGAGAACCAACCCTTCATTCGGTAGTATTATGGTTTGTGCAGTGTAATTCACAGAATTAGGTAGGCTACTAAAACAATATTTTGCCACCTAAAAGTTAAAGATGTTTTGTGTCATGGCCGTAACGCATCTTCCCTCATATGAAATATAAAATGCATGTGTAGACTTATATTTTTCTAATGTCTGAACTCCTTTATTAAGGGAGTATGGCTATATATACAGACGATTCAATATATTGGTATTAAATGCATTTTCTGAGAATTTATATTTCAAGTTTTGACTGCAAATGTCACGCTGAAATTGACCAATTTTAATTTATCCTCAACTAGTCTTGTGGTGTAGGTCTACATATTTTATAATGTTAACTTCAAATAATACTAATAGTTGGCTAATTGAAAGATGTGGTAGCAGTGGATCTGGACGGGAAGGATAACTCTGGGAGTTGGAAGGGGTGTGTGGCGATTCTGCTTTCTCACACGCGACAGGTTCGTGGATATGAGTATCGCGACTTCGGTTTTACATCGCGTATCGTCACAGCCCTATTAAAATAGCTTTTAAAATACGCTAACTGGCAATATTAAAGCGGTTTAAAACATCTCCACTTAAAACGCTATTGGTCTCGACTATTTAAATAAAGTTACAGGAATAGGCCTATGACTTGGCCTGGGGGGAAAAATCCGTCAGAAGAATTTTTTTCACTTTAATCCCTGCAAAATGTTTGCGCTCATTGCATTTTTACAATGGGGTAATGTTGTTAAGAATTTACACAACACGAGGCTTGATTTAAATTGTTCAATTAAATTGAAAAAAAAAAAGCACAAATAAATACAATAGAATAAAGATATAAATAAAGACAAATAAAGAGAAACGTTTTTGAATAGGTCTAACACTAGTATTCATAGACAGAAACTGAATAAAGTTATCAAATGGAAAATAACACTAGGTAGTATTTTAGTCCTGAATAAATTAAATACATAGGCTATTAATCCTGATTCCTTTAACTTAAAGCTCTCTTTTGTTGTTTTGGCGACAAAATGAATGACCGACACATATGGCTGCCGTCGCTTTAAGAGCTAGTGCACGGATTCTGTGTTCATTATACTGGCATGCGTTTTATGCTTATTAAAGACAAAACCGACTATGTTTAGACTATTATACTCACGAAGACCGAAATTGACACAATTTTGCGTGTTAAAGCAATATAATCCATGAAAAATAACTGTTGTTACTGGCCAGCTGTTTTTGAGGCGGATTTTCTATGAATGTGCGCATATTCAAGCGATTTTAAACTAATCAGTGGTCGCGCACTCTGAGATGACTTTGTTTAAACTGGTAAGACTTGAAAAGGTCGCTATTTTACCAAATGGTCAACTTCATTCACGATGCACTGCTGGCCCGATTGTGCAAGTGAATATGCCGTCATGTCCCGACTCCTGAACGCGAGTGTGTATTATCGCTGCAGCGCTTGATGCTTGCCTTGCACAACACATTTTGAGAGAAGAGTTGGAAGACGCGGCACCGCTGAACACTCACGCTGTTTGTGAAATTGCGTCTGGCAGATAGTTATTAAAGGGGTCATGACATGAGAAACCAAATTTGCCTTGATCTTTTGGTATTTAAGAGGTCTTTGTACCATTAAAACCTGCAAGTTTCATAGCTTAAGACGTCCTCCCCATTATAAACGAACCATTTATTTAATCAAGCTCTAAATACAGCTCGTTCTAGATCCTTTGAACTTAGTGACGTCACGGTACGAAGTGACGTACCAGTCGTTTGCATATGACGGCCTCCAGCGCAAGACAACTACGCCTCATTTGACATCATCGCATGCGTTGACGTGCAGCGAGTGACTGGATGCCACGCAGATGTGCTGTTCCCGGCTGTGGACAAGCAACATGTTAGAATACGCTGCCGAACGATCCAGACGTCAGGGAAAGCAGTCGGATGCAGTTTATTTGCAGCATATGCAGCCCGCCAAAGCCTTATTTGTTCGGTGAGTGATGTAGATGAGTGTGACAGAGCGCATGTTACTGAAAGAACGGAGAGAGAGCGAGCACCGGCCGCGCGCGCGCCTTCAAACTCTCTCTCTCTCTCTCTCTCTCTCCCTGTCTCTCTCCGTCTCTCTCCCTCTCGCTCGCGCTCTCTCTCTCTCTCTCTCTCTCCCTGTCTCTCTCCCTCTCTCTCCCTCTCTCTGTCTCTCTCTCTCTCTCTCCCTCGCGCATATGAATCAAAAGCAATTGAGAATTGACAGATGGTAAAAGATCGAAGACCGAAGTTTCACGTGGCGGAGCATTGTGTAGCCTACATGTGATACAAAATGATTAACGTTAATAATTTATGCATAAGCAGCACTGACGTTAGCCAATCATAACAACGGGCGTTAACACTGAACTCTTAAAGGGGAAACACCTCCAAAACAGACTGTTTGAATCAGAGGGGGAGATCAGGGTGGGAAAAGGTCATAAATCACTACATTTTTAAAGTTTTTTGTACAAAAAACTATAGTAATACTATAATTGCACATAAGGGAACATAATAAAACAAAACAAAAAAAATGTCATGACCCCTTTAAAAGAATGATTTGATTTTATAATCTGTGTGGATTACGATTGCGGGAATATCCCGCATTATAAATGGGAGACCTGCGGGGATGATTAGAATTATGCTCAATTCCCTCACCGAAATTCGAGCCCTGCTGTTTAAACGAAAATATTGATATTGAGAAATATTGCTTATAAAAAAAATCAAGTAAAAAATAAGCAACCTTCTATGCACACATTATTATTATTATTATTATTAGTAGTAGTAGTAGTATTTAATTAATGGAGACGTAATTAAATATATTGTACAGTAGCCTAATATAATTGTTTCTGTCAATTTCTTTAAGTTAAACCGAACTTTTATTTTGACGGGTTGCCGTGAAGACCTTTGAGTTTCTGTGTGTGTATGATATGACGATAGTTTTTCTCAAATGAAACGGTAAAATGCTCATGAAGTGACTCTCAGAGATGAACTGAATCATGAATCGTCATCATATCGTGAGGCAGCAGAGACAGAGCGAGCGTCACTCGTGCTTCAGTGTGTGTGTGTGAGGTAACGTTAAATGAAACCACGCGTCTACGCCGTTCATTCACACAGACAAGTAGAGCATGCAGGGTTAATATTTAGTCTTTTTGCAGTTTAATATACACAGACACCACATCAGCATCGCCGCCGGTCGCCATGTCTCAGCACTTTCATGAAGAGGACGCAACTTCACGCCCTTCGTGCATGCGCTTCCAGAACCGGGTCTGACCGGGTACTCGGTACCACCGGTACTTGGTACCTTGACGTAAAATTTTTAGTACCGAATATTTTGACAACACTAGTCCGTACAAAAATGCTAATATACTACAGAGTTTTATTCAGTTTTATAAAGCTACGTTATTTTTTTAAACAAATATTTGTAAGACACTATCAAAAATATGCCGTTACAAAAGAAAAGCACAATGAAAAAAAATGTAAATGTCAGTCGCACAAATTTAACAGGCTCTTCAAATATGCTTCATTAGTTAATATTTCTCAAAGATTCGTGTTCGCGAACCGTGGGTTCTGAATGCGTCGCCACAGATTCGTGTTCGCGAACCGTGGGTTCTGAATGCGTCGCCACAGATTCGTGTTCGCTAACCGTGGGTTCTTAATGCGTCGCCACAGATTCGTGTTCGCTAACCGTGGGTTCTTAATGCGTCGCCACAGATTCGTGTTCGCTAACCGTGGGTTCTGAATGCGTCGCCACAGATTCGTGTTCGCTAACCGTGGGTTCTGAATGCGTCGCCACAGATTCGTGTTCGCTAACCGTGGGTTCTTAATGCGTCGCCACAGATTCGTGTTCGCTAACCGTGGGTTCTGAATGCGTCGCCACAGATTCGTGTTCGCTAACCGTGGGTTCTGAATGCGTCGCCACAGATTCGTGTTCGCTAACCGTGGGTTCTGAATGCGTCGCCACAGATTCGTGTTCGCTAACCGTGGGTTCTGAATGCGTCGCCACAGATTCGTGTTCGTGCGTCGCCACAGATTCGTGTTCGCTAACCGTGGGTTCTGAATGCGTCGCCACAGATTCGTGTTCGCTAACCGTGGGTTCTGAATGCGTCGCCACAGATTCGTGTTCGCGAAC
>CM060615.1:34307783-34400283 GCA_030578255.1 Tiaroga cobitis | reverse complement strand
TGAAACTGTACGGGCGTCACGGTTCGGTGCGTGAATTTACACGGAGAATAGACGATATAAAAATAAATAAAACTCGCATGCAAATTAACTAATGTAATGTGGAAATACTGTTAGATACGCGGGTTCTTTAGGGACACACAATCTGTAGCCCCGCCAAGGCGAGCTCCGCATCTGTGCAGTTCATCAGGTCGACTGTGCAGTGAGCGAGTCAGAGACGGCAGCACTGAGGACGAGGACGGCCAGTGGGGGCGACCCACACGAGGAAGAGGAAGAGGACCCGCCGGCCTCGTTAAGAGTCTGGGAAATCTCTCGCTCTAGTTAATTCATAAAAAAAATGATTACAGCGCTACTTTATTTCACTTCAGAATTCTAGATCTGAGCTGTAGAGGGGAAAATGTATATATTACTATACTATATAACTAGTTTATATATTGTCTGTTTGACCAGCAACACATTCATGAGTCATGATGACAGCTGTTATTTATCAACCCATGTCATCATTTATATAGCGCTTTTAACTGTTTCAAAGCAGCTTTACAGAGATAAACATAATTTAAGGTAACAGAGATTGTTTTGGCTTTAGAGCGGTTCTTGAATGTTATTTCGCATTGGCTTTCACTTCTTGTCCTCAGAGCGAGAGCACTAATCTGATTATTCTTAAGTTACACATTCTACATTGATTAAAAAACAAATGTGTTTTTTAATGGTAGTATTGTATACAGAAATAAATTATAATTCGGATGAGAATAAAGCTAGTGTTAATTAAAATTAAGGAAAACAAATATATTGATCTGAAATATAGCAAATTAATTTTAAATTCATTCAGGTACAATTACCAAACATCTCAAGGTCTTTTTATTAATAAACTATATAAAATTATTGTCAGTGCACTACACTGGTTATATGCCTTTACTTTATTCATAAAACTTATTTAAAAAATACAAGACTTAAGACGTTTTTTTCCTTTAACCCCCCCCCCCCCCCCCCCCCCTTACTCAAATGTAGGGCTGGGCGATATGGCCCAAATTATCATGATAATTTTTTTATATCAGTCGATATCGATAATTATCACGATAAATGTAAAATCTTTTTTTCAAGTTTAAAGGCAGATTTTTGCTCCTAAGTGAAAGTTGTAGAAACCAGAGCGTTAATTGTGCTCTTTATTGTCAGAACATATCATGACAAACACTTGCCAAACATATATTTCTTAGTTTCTGCATGTGCTAATGGGGATACTGTTTCAAGTCTCGAAACAGGTTTGTGTCGCCTGACTTTGACACGTATCTTCAGCACAGGCTGCAATAGTAGTATTAGCTTGAGTTAGGATGCAGATTTACTGCCAACTCGCTGTCAAATATGCGTTTCGAGACAAAACATGTAATAAGTTAAATTTATGTTCATAAATTTTAACAGATGTTACTGTTTTTGTTAAACTACCACATTTTTATTTGGTAAAATGTAATATACAGAGTTTTATTCAAATTAACCCCTTAACGCCCAGTGTCTCAAATATGCGACAAACCGTTTGACTCAATCAACCAGCCGAGATAACGTCTGCATTCCCCCAATGCCGGTTAGTGCATATTCGCTACGGACCTAGGAACCTTCGACAAGCACTTGTTTCTAGTGGGACCGCAAAGTGACGGACTTATTTACCGTTTACACACGAGGATTACTCCGGTCGCAAAGTTATGGATATGAGTCGGGAAAGTTTGATCCTGAGGTGTATATAAGGTAAGTTGTGCTAAGATAAAAATACTCACCTGCTAATTGTGTGCTTATACACTCGACGTAATGAGGTGAAATGTGTGACAAGTATTTTTGAAGTTATTGTAATATTTAGCTTTGTAGCATATTTGCGACAGTGGACCATAAGCCTAATGCTGACCGCTAACCAGCTCTATATAGAAAAACTCTTTTCGTGACAGCTTATTTATGTAATCCTTTGTATTTTGCTTAGTTATTTTCAATAGTCTGTATACAGACACCATGTTGGGATATGAACACAAAAGCTATTTATTTGTATGCAGATCCATAAGCACACAATTAGCAGGTGAGTATTTTTATTTTAGCACAACTTACCTTATATACACCTCAGGATCAAACTTTCCCGACTCATATCCATAACTTTGCGACCGGAGTAATCCTCGTGTGTAAACGGTAAATAAGTCCGTCACTTTGCGGTCCCACTAGAAACAAGTGCTTGTCGAAGGTTCCTAGGTCCGTAGCGAATATGCACTAACCGGCATTGGGGGAATGCAGACGTTATCTCGGCTGGTTGATTGAGTCAAACGGTTTGTCGCATATTTATGACAGTGGGCGTTAAGGGGTTAACCTATGGTCATCCAGTATCATGCATTTAGATCATGATAACCACATATAAAGCCAGGCATAGCCTATAGCACATATAGCATAGCCTATATCCCACATTTCATGGTGTAGTTTATATTACTAGGCTAACGTAGGCTACGTAGGCTAACCTAGGCTACAGTAAATCCATGGAAAATGGATTCAGTATTTCTTCTTCTCACTGTATCAGTGTTTTTCCTGTTGGTCAGCGCTGTTTCATCTGCCTTTAAACTGGTTTAAATCACCGAGTCATTAGTGTTCTATGCTGAACTCGAGCGCTTCTCACTGGATGTCGTGAGCGAGGCCGATCAGAGTAAACGCGTCTGCTCTGTGAGCTCGCCATAGACTGGAGCTCGCGCGCTGCCGTTTGGACTTTGAGCCGAGCGGATAAACAGTCCGTGAGGCACGCGGTTCAAATGAGTTTCGTTCCGCTTTTGGCACATAAACATTATCGAACATTTATCAAACTCTTGATATCGTTTTATCGAGAAATTATATCGCGATAATTATCGTTTTCTCGCCCAGCCCTAGCTCAAATGTAGTAATACACAGGTGGTACAGCCTGAGACATGCACAATAAAAGAAAATGTGCCTTCTGCATTTGTTTTGCTTTTCCCTCCATTGTACCGAACCCGTAGCGAAGCGTGATGTATGAACCGAACCGTGGCTTCTGTGTACCATTACAACCGCTACCATACAGTGAACCTCAACTTCTGTGAGTGTTACACTCTTCAAGCTGCTGTCACTCAATCTGCTTTATAAAGAGCAACGTAGATCTGTGTTCATGAAGTACAACTGTCTTAATCAGAGGTTCATTACCTTTCTCCATATTCCCTGTGTGTGTGTGTGTGATGCTCTCCTCTGACCGATGGTCCGCTGTGTGTTTCAGGGCTACTTCAAAGTGCTGGGCAAAGGCAAGCTGCCGAAGCAGCCGGTGATCGTGAAGGCCAAGTTCTTCAGCCGGCGCGCCGAGGAGAAGATCAAGGGTGTGGGGGGAGCGTGTGTGCTGACCGCTTAAACACCATTAATAAAGCTGATCAAACTCTGCTTCGTCTGATCTCTGATCTGTGTCTGATAGAGCTGAGCTGAAGGTCTAGATCAGGGGTGTGTGCTGACCGCTTAAACACTGTCCTTCAATAAAGCTGATGAACCGTCCCTGCGTCGCCTCCTCACTGATGTACAGCTGTGTGTTAGCACTCCTGAGCGGGTCTAGAGCAGTGTTCAGCCAGGCTTTAGCGTTCTCACACACACACACACACACACACCGACTGCTGGCCGACACTAAAGCTGATGGCCTTAAGGTCAACATTAGCCCTTAAGCGGTCACCGCCCCGCTAGCAGAAAGTGTGGTGCTCCTTTTCCCCCATCATATATTTGAGTAGTAATCATAAATTAGGTAGCATTCGAAATCTTATTCGTCCTGTGAATATCATTTTGAAATTTGATTTTGTGCAACCATTTAAACTACTTTAAATCCTTTTAGCGGGCTCCTCCCACAGTGTCTGGCTTCTGAGGTGGCAACAGTTCCATCACTGAATAAGAGACGGACGTTTAGTGTCTGAGGTTTGTTCTCTCGCGGAGCGGCCAGCAGTCGTACAGTCACATGGTGAAGGAGGGCATCCTTCCTCTAAGGCTCTCGCACACTGAGTCTGAAACTCATGTCCGGTTCGCCCGTTAAAAAATAAATACGACCTCTGGTTACGTCAATCATGCTCGCACGCAGCCTGCGAAACTTTCGTCCATCGTTAAAAAAAAACGGATCGGGTTCGACTTTCTACGTTTTTCGCATGCGTAGTGAGCAGTTTGAATGGGGTTTGACAATTCAGAGCCACCGAATCACGAATATAAAAAAATGCATGCAAAAATTTCAGACTCGGTGTGCAAGGGCCTTAGTCTCGACTCCCAGAATGCTCTCTAGGCCAATGATGGCATTCCCCCATGTGTGGAGCCGCCTTAGACCTGATTATCATAGTGTGTCCTCGAGTGGAGGCCCTCCTGACCAGCACTCTTTACCAGTCAAGTGAATAAGGGTTGTGTGTGCTCTTTTACTGTCATGTGATGCGCACACATCTTAAAGAACATTTCTTCCACATTTCAAATTACAAAATGTGTTTTATCAGTTTATTCGGATCTTGTCAGAATCGTTGGAAAGGTTTGAGACTCGAGGTTATGTTTGGCGACTGTTTCGGGATGGAAAGGATTTTCAGATTCATTTTAATTTTGTTTTCTCCTGTAACAATGGATTTTGGGTGTCACCTGGTGGCTATTTGTGGTATTACACCTAAACAACATCAGTAAAACTTTACAACAAGGTTTCATTAGAGTTACCACCCTTGGCTCAAGGGAAGCAACAAAAACAAGGGACACACATAAACCAAATTATAAGCTCAAAAGTTATGTTTATTTAACTACAAAATAAGGCAACAAGAATAAAACTAAATCAATTAATGAAAATAAATCAGCAATAATCTGCTGACTGTTTTCCTCCCAAAAATCCTTGCAGCACCAAATTAAGGTAATAGGCAATTATTTCACAACTTTTATTATATACACACAAAAAATTACAGAGGTCCGGAGTCGGGGACCTCAATTGTGGGTACGGCCCTGTCCCTATGCACTTTTTAATAATACAGCACAATTTTATAACTTACCGTATTTTCCAGAAAATAAGTTGCACCTGAATGTGTAATAAGCCTACTTTGTTGTGTTGTTGAGGCGTTAGCCTTCCCCTCACTCCCCACGCAAATCCCTAAATTAATGGTAGCCTCTTCAGAACAAAACGAGAATGAAAAATAAGTAGGTTAGCCTATAAGATAATAATACAAATAATAATAGTTTAAAGACAACTATTATTTTAAACATCAAGTCTAAACAAATTAAGTTGAGACAAAACTGAAACTGCACAGATGTTGGGCTCGTGCATCTCTCCTTCGGTCCAAAGTTTCCATATTTGGGATGTAGCCTAACATTTGGATGCTTAACTATTAATGTAAAGAAAGCTGCCTCAGTCCCAGTATCGGCCTACACTTATCAGCATCTTCACATGCGGAGAAATGAGATTGGAATAACAGCAAGTCGACAGTAGGCTATGAATGATTGACTGCCTTCATAGTGTACAACAGATAAATTTAAAAAGGAACACAAGCGGAGGGACACAAGCGGAGGAACACAAGCGGACGGGCAGGTGCGGAGGAACACAAGCGGACGGGCAGGTGCGGAGGAACACAAGCGGACGGGCAGGTGCGGAGGGACACAAGCGGAGGAACACAAGCGGACGGGCAGGTGCGGAGGAACACAAGCGGACGGGCGGAGGAACACAAGCGGACGGGCAGGTGCGGAGGAACACAAGCGGACGGGCAGGTGCGGAGGAACACAAGCGGACGGGCAGGTGCGGAGGAACACAAGCGGACGGGCAGGTGCGGAGGAACACAAGCGGACGGGCAGGTGCGGAGGAACACAAGCGGACGGGCAGGTGCGGAGGAACACAAGCGGATGGGCAGGTGCGGAGGAACACAAGCGGACGGGCAGGTGTGGAGGAACACAAGCGGACGGGCAGGTGCGGAGGAACACAAGCGGAGGAACACAAGCGGACGGGCAGGTGCGGAGGAACACAAACGGACGGGCAGGTGCGGAGGAACACAAGCGGACGGGCAGGTGCGGAGGAACACAAGCGGACGGGCAGGTGCGGAGGAACACAAGCGGAGGAACACAAGCGGACGGGCAGGTGCGGAGGAACACAAGCGGACGGGCAGGTGCGGAGGAACACAAGCGGAGGAACACAAGCGGACGGGCAGGTGCGGAGGAACACAAGCGGATGGGCAGGTGCGGAGGAACACAAGCGGATGGGCAGGTGCGGAGGAACACAAGCGGACGGGCAGGTGCGGAGGAACACAAGCGGAGGAACACAAGCGGACGGGCAGGTGCGGAGGAACACAAGCGGACGGGCAGGTGTGGAGGAACACAAGCGGAGGAACACAAGCGGACGGGCAGGTGCGGAGGAACACAAGCGGACGGGCAGGTGCGGAGGAACACAAGCGGACGGGCAGGTGCGGAGGAACACAAGCGGAGGAACACAAGCGGACGGGCAGGTGCGGAGGAACACAAGCGGACGGGCAGGTGCGGAGGAACACAAGCGGACGGGCAGGTGTGGAGGAACACAAGCGGACGGGCAGGTGCGGAGGAACACAAGCGGACGGGCAGGTGCGGAGGAACACAAGCGGACGGGCAGGTGCGGAGGAACACAAGCGGATGGGCAGGTGCGGAGGAACACAAGCGGACGGGCAGGTGTGGAGGAACACAAGCGGAGGAACACAAGCGGACGGGCAGGTGCGGAGGAACACAAGCGGATGGGCAGGTGCGGAGGAACACAAGCGGATGGGCAGGTGCGGAGGAACACAAGCGGAGGAACACAAGCGGACGGGCAGGTGCGGAGGAACACAAGCGGAGGAACACAAGCGGACGGGCAGGTGCGGAGGAACACAAGCGGACGGGCAGGTGTGGAGGAACACAAGCGGAGGAACACAAGCGGACGGGCAGGTGCGGAGGAACACAAGCGGACGGGCAGGTGCGGAGGAACACAAGCGGACGGGCAGGTGCGGAGGAACACAAGCGGACGGGCAGGTGCGGAGCAACACAAGCGGACGGGCAGGTGCGGAGGAACACAAGCGGAGCAACACAAGCGGACGGGCAGGTGCGGAGGAACACAAGCGGACGGGCAGGTGCGGAGGAACACAAGCGGACGGGCAGGTGCGGAGGGACACAAGCGGACGGGCAGGTGCGGAGGAACACAAGCGGACGGGCAGGTGCGGAGGAACACAAGCGGACGGGCAGGTGCGGAGGAACACAAGCGGACGGGCAGGTGCGGAGGAACACAAGCGGACGGGCAGGTGCGGAGGAACACAAGCGGACAGGCAGGTGCGGAGGAACACAAGCGGACGGGCAGGTGCGGAGGAACACAAGCGGACGGGCAGGTGCGGAGGAACACAAGCGGAGGAACACAAGCGGACGGGCAGGTGCGGAGGAACACAAGCGGACGGGCAGGTGTGGAGGAACACAAGCGGAGGAACACAAGCGGACGGGCAGGTGCGGAGGAACACAAGCGGACGGGCAGGTGCGGAGGAACACAAGCGGACGGGCAGGTGCGGAGGAACACAAGCGGACGGGCAGGTGTGGAGGAACACAAGCGGACGGGCAGGTGCGGAGGAACACAAGCGGACGGGCAGGTGTGGAGGAACACAAGCGGACGGGCAGGTGCGGAGGAACACAAGCGGACGGGCAGGTGCGGAGGAACACAAGCGGACGGGCAGGTGCGGAGGAACACAAGCGGATGGGCAGGTGCGGAGGAACACAAGCGGACGGGCAGGTGTGGAGGAACACAAGCGGAGGAACACAAGCGGACGGGCAGGTGCGGAGGAACACAAGGGAACACAAGCGGACAGGCAGGTGCGGAGGAACACAAGCGGACGGGCAGGTGCGGAGGAACACAAGCGGACGGGCAGGTGTGGAGGAACACAAGCGGAGGAACACAAGCGGACGGGCAGGTGCGGAGGAACACAAGCGGACAGGCAGGTGCGGAGGAACACAAGCGGACGGGCAGGTGCGGAGGAACACAAGCGGACGGGCAGGTGCGGAGGAACACAAGCGGAGGAACACAAGCGGACGGGCAGGTGCGGAGGAACACAAGCGGACGGGCAGGTGCGGAGGAACACAAGCGGACGGGCAGGTGCGGAGGAACACAAGCGGACGGGCAGGTGCGGAGGAACACAAGCGGACGGGCAGGTGCGGAGGAACACAAGCGGACGGGCAGGTGCGGAGGAACACAAGCGGACGGGCAGGTGCGGAGCAACACAAGCGGACGGGCAGGTGCGGAGGAACACAAGCGGAGCAACACAAGCGGACGGGCAGGTGCGGAGGAACACAAGCGGACGGGCAGGTGCGGAGGAACACAAGCGGACGGGCAGGTGCGGAGGAACACAAGCGGACGGGCAGGTGTGGAGGAACACAAGCGGAGGAACACAAGCGGACGGGCAGGTGCGGAGGAACACAAGCGGACGGGCAGGTGCGGAGGAACACAAGCGGACGGGCAGGTGCGGAGGAACACAAGCGGACGGGCAGGTGCGGAGGAACACAAGCGGACGGGCAGGTGCGGAGGAACACAAGCGGACGGGCAGGTGCGGAGGAACACAAGCGGACGGGCAGGTGCGGAGGAACACAAGCGGATGGGCAGGTGCGGAGGAACACAAGCGGATGGGCAGGTGCGGAGGAACACAAGCGGACGGGCAGGTGCGGAGGAACACAAGCGGACGGGCAGGTGTGGAGGAACACAAGCGGAGGAACACAAGCGGACGGGCAGGTGCGGAGGAACACAAGCGGATGGGCAGGTGCGGAGGAACACAAGCGGACGGGCAGGTGCGGAGGAACACAAGCGGACGGGCAGGTGTGGAGGAACACAAGCGGACGGGCAGGTGTGGAGGAACACAAGCGGACGGGCAGGTGCGGAGGAACACAAGCGGACGGGCAGGTGCGGAGGAACACAAGCGGACGGGCAGGTGTGGAGGAACACAAGCGGACGGGCAGGTGCGGAGGAACACAAGCGGACGGGCAGGTGCGGAGGAACACAAGCGGACGGGCAGGTGCGGAGGAACACAAGCGGAGGAACACAAGCGGACGGGCAGGTGCGGAGGAACACAAGCGGACGGGCAGGTGCAGCATCGAGAGCCGTTCAAAACCGGAGAACAAGTTTCTCCACTCACCGCTTCTTCTTAAACCACAATATCAGACTGGCTGTTGAGGTACGTGTGGGCTGAATAAAGGTTTTAAACACATTAAGACAGTCTTTATTAAATGTCACTGATTATACATCCAGCATTAATTAAACACACATGTTAATCCAGTGACAGTGAAACAATGAAGTGGACAAAGATGGCTGGAGATATTCTTTAAAGTAACAGAAAGTCAGGTCAGCATTATGAAGTCATGATCTATTCTAGAGTATGGAGATCTGAGTCCATATATTACCAACTCCAGTCGCAGATGTATATAAATTTCAAATTATCCATTTTTAGCTCATAGGCTAAAGGCTAAACTAGTTACAATCATCTACCCGGGGTTTTTTGCCCGGTGGGGGCCCTGTGGGTGGGGGTTTTAGTAGGCTTGGGAAAATTATAATAGTTTTCACACTGTAATCTTTGGCCAGCTGTGTCTGTAGGGCTGCAATTGTTAATTGCTGCACTTTTTTATTGTTATCAGGACCAAAGTAACCCTTCCCTGTGTACTCACCGTTCTTCAGACAACAGGTGGCTCTCCAGTAATACCTTGAGACAGTGACTCTATTTTTCAGTTTTGGTTTGGTGAGATCAGGAACTACACCAGTCACCACATAAGCCTCACCATTACAGTCTTTCAGATCTTCAATAACAACCGTCTCATGATTGTACCATTGAAGCCGATTGAAGCATGCGTCCTGTGGAGCGGCGTTGGTCAGGCTGGAGGTGGCCAGCATGGAGAGTTCAGTGTCTGTGTGCTGAACTGGGTATAGGTGACCTTTGTCATATGTAGGCCCATTAAAGTCCTGTCCTTTATGGTCATCATTCATAGCCTGATTATTACCAATATTCGTTATACCACCTTTAGGTGCCATATATGCCACAGCATTAGCATTATCCAGCTAGAGGAGATGAGCGAGAACAAACTCAAACTGTTGCAGTCAAAATTCACATTAATTATTGTCATTTCAAATAAATATACTGGTCCTATGTCACGGTTTGGGTTTTGTTTCTTGTTCCTGGTTCTTGTCTGTCATGTGATCCCCTGTTCTAGTCATGTGATCTTGCCATTAGGGGTGTGCATTGGCACTGCCCTCACAATTCGATTCGATTATGATTCACCAGGTAACGATTCGATTCAATTCGATTCTACGATGCATTGCGATGCATCACAATTCTACTGCACACAACAAGGCACATTTTTCATCAGTCACGAGGCAATACAAGCAGTCAGATATCGAACAACAGATTTATTGGCTGCTATGTGTGTATTATAAGTCTCCTGTATCTTTAACATAAATGCCATTAAATAAAATAAAATTTAAATTCAAGCTTTTGGGTTTTTGATTACCCGTCTATGGGCCTGTTCACATATCGCGTCTTTTGCGCGCTCAAGTTCGTTATTTCAAATGTAGGCGCGCGGTATGCGCGCTCATAATGGAAGCGAGGCGGTCGCGGTGCAAAGCGCTCGTTTTTTCCAAGCGCGTCCGCGCCGCATCGAGATAAAAACATCTCAACTTTTCAGAATGCCACAAGCTTAGGTCACGTGACAAGAACGGTTTGCTGTAACGGAGAGCGCAGCTGATGGTTGCTTCGCAACGACAGACGCCTCCAGAGCGCAACCGCCCTAGCGCTTTGGAAAAAGGAGAACGCGGCGCGCCTAGCGTTTTTAGGCGCTATATGTGAATGGCGCCATATCGCGGTCATCTCCCTCCGCCTCAGCCATCTTTATTGTTGTTATTATGCCCCCGGAAGTTATTGAAACTTCAAAACTTTATTGTGCAAGGCCAGAAAATAAACAGTGACATAATCGATTATGGCACTTTGCCGCATCGATGCTGAATCGTACATTTCCCGCATTGCGATGCATCGCCGAATCGATTATTGTTGACACCACTACTTGCCATGTGTTCCCCTGTCTGTTGTGTCAAGTTGTCATTAGTTGATTGTTTAAATGTTCACAGGTGTCCCTTGTCTCGTCGTTAGTCCAGTATGTATTTAAGCCCTGTGTCTTGTTCAGTCTTTGTGAGTTCTTGATGTTTGTTTGATTGTGCGTGTTGCTTTGAGGTTTGTTGTTTTGTTCCTGAGTCTTGTTCCTAGCCTGAGTCTACGCCTAGTTTTCAGTTTGTTGAATAAAGTGTGTGTGCTGCATTTGGATCCCTTCTTCAACCTCACTTCATAACAGACATCAAGAACTCACAAAGACTGAACAACACAGGGCTTAAATACATACTGGACTAACGACGAGACAAGGGACACCTGTGAACATTTAAACAATCAACCAATGACAACTTGACACAACAGACAGGGGAACGCAAGGCAAGATCACATGACTAGAACAGGGGATCACATGACAGACAAGAACCAGGAACAAGAAACAAAACCCAAACCGTGACATACCACTTTAATTTAGGTGTCTTTAACTACTATGTACTAACATTTGAATTAATCATTTGATACAGTGCACTTATTGTGTACAAATTTGTACAATTGTATTTATATTTTAGTATACCTGCATGTAATTACATCTATAGTGACACTGATAACCTCTTAAACCAGTAAACCTGTGCTAATATTACCGTATCCTCCAGCACAGGTGTTTACAGGACAACATCAACACTATAAGCCTATATTGTACTTACTTTATAAGTAAGTACACATAGTAGTTAAAGGCACCTAATATAAAGTGTGACCAATATACTATAATAATCAACCCAGGCTCATTGGAAATACGTTACTCTGCCTACATTTTTGCAAAACCTGAAATACGTACCTCCTGGTACATTTCCCTGCACCTTTCTGGTGAAAAGTCCACTAGAGGCGCTAAGTGGTATAATTTTTCCTCCGTTCCAGATGGTTAAATAAAGGTTATAAAAACGACTATATCAGTAATGTTCAGACTTCTCAGTAGGCTTATACACTCATTTTAATACGAATTAGGAATTATTTCCTCGCTTTTGAGGTGCCACACAGCCCAGTCTCATGGCAGTTCGTGATATGGTCACGTCATTTAATCTAAGTTACTGGTTCGTGATACGGACACGTTTATTTCGTTATTCTTGTGATATCAGCATTTTTATTTATTTTATTTTTTTACTGATGTAATGCACGATTCTTTCTGTCAGTCGGGCTGCAGCAGAGAAAGCTGTTTAATCGACATTTATTCACAATATCTTATCATATTTATATGTATTTCTTTTAATGTTATTATTTCGGTCGTATTGCCAGGGAAGCTGGACTGCTTTGCTGTTTATTGGTTAAAAAGAAAAAAAGTATAAACGACTACCGAATTTTATCAGTAGGAAATCGCGTTAAAGAAGTCTCCTTCCAAACACATCGCGATATTTGGCATAAGTTCACGTGTGCCCGATGTTTGGGTAAGTAGTCGAAAATACACTGTCTTAATAATGTTTGATATAATGTCTTTTCTGATGGTCGAAATGAATCAGATTAGCTCATGTTCAGTCACTGCATTATCTGTCATCTCCTCGGAGGCTTTGCGTTTCATTGCTTTCTAATTCAAAACAGGGTGATCAAACACTATCTGTCACGTGACGTGCTATAGGCCTAGACCTTAGATCAATTAATCATATTCATTTTAGGTTTAAAGTAAGTTAGTACAATTAATTCCAAAGTGGTATTTGTAGTAGAATCACAGTAAAAACAACACTTACCTTCCTTTTACCACAGTACCCTTAGTTTTACTGTGAGGTGTGGTAAAAGGACAGTAACCACAGAACTTACCATGCTTTTACCACATTATTTGTAGTTTTAATGTGATATTTGTTGTAAATGCATATTAAACACAACACTTACCATGCTTTTACCACATTATTTGTAGTTTTAATGTGATATTTGTTGTAAATCCATATTAACCACAACACTTACCATGCTTTTACCACATTATTTGTAGTTTTAATGTGATATTTGTTGTAAATGCATATTAACACAACACTTACCATAGTTTCACCACATTATTTGTAGTTTTAATGTGATATTTGTTGTAAATGCATATTAACCACAACACTTACCATACTTTTACCACATTATTTGTAGTTTTAAAGCAGCACTAGGTAACTTTTCAACCTTCATAATATATGTCCAAGTCTCTTGTGATGGTACATCGACTTACAATAGGTTGAATGACACGTTTGCCATAGCCTGACAGGGTCTGTAGCGTTTTTAATCGTACTTTTAAACTTCGGGTTTCGGGTAGTAACCGGCGAACAAAGAGAACTACAAAATTCGATTGCTTTACGGCATATACGTCACTTCCACCACCACCCCCACTTCCTTAAAATCGGACGTGCGAGCCAAATGTTATAGTCATGGCCGAAGAAGCACAGAAAAACAAAAAAGCAAAGGTTTTATCGGAGCAAAGCAAAAAGAGAAAAAGAGAAAGTGATCGCGTTAAAGGCAGAACGAGGATCAACATTGGGCCAGTGTTTTCTCGCTGGCGTGAGCTGAAGGAGGAGGAGGGGTGCCCGACCGATGGACTTGGCTGTCATGCTTGGATACTATCTCTTTGTTTTTTTTGTCTGCCTGACTATGTTACGGAAGCTATCTTATCCTCCGTTTATCTTCATGAATCAAGTAATGATAGTAGAGTAGCGAATTATCAATCTGGTAGCTAGTAAACGATATTCTAGTTTTTGATGGTTAGCTATCGCTAGCATTCTCGTTCTGATTTGAACTTTGCAATCGATGAAATGCAAATAGCAAATGTTTGACCTAAAAAGTGTACTCTACTCAACATGTACAAAGAAGATTAGTAATATTATCATTGTGTTCATTGCTTCTCATTTGTTACACGTGTAAAGTTACTTGACTGTGTAATTTCCGATTATTGATGGCTACAGAGGCAAACGGGATTCTTGTCGCAATTTTTTCGGATGACGAATTTCCACCGTCATGTTGTTCTTGTGCAATACTAAATAAAATAAAAAAATCAAATGAAAGCCTATGTCTAAACGGCGTGTACAAGTTTGGTAGGGGCTACATTCTTGCAACTAAATATAGATGTACAAAATCATTTTTTAGGATACCTAACATATCTGTGATATTTGTTTATTTGTCTTGCCTCAAGCTATAATGCAAATCGATTTGTAAAATTTGCAGATTCATTTATGGTAGCTTGATATTATAATATTGACGATATATGGTTATTATCTACCACTCAAACATTGCATTGAAGTATCATATTGATTCAGTAAAACGGTAACCAATAGACTAGGCTACTATAATGATGCTGGCTTGTAAACGTGATCATCGCGATCATTTGTCGTTAGAAAAAAAATAAAACCCATGAAATTATATTCATATGACATGTTGAAATATATGCCACTGTACCAGGGATGAAGACATTACACACGCGACGCAAGCAGAACACCTGCATGTGACCTCCTCCTACAGTGTTCAGGGCTATCATGATTGTCAACAAATGCACGTGTGTGTAGGATGACAGAGTTTACAACAGTAGTAGAAGACAATACTGTTTCCCAACTGTAGGGGGACCCCGAGAGCAAAAGTTACCTGTTGTTACTTTAATGTGATATTTGTTGTAAATGCATATTAACCACAACACTTACCATAGTTTTACCACATTATTTGTAGTTTTAATGTGATATTTGTTGTAAATGCATATTAACCACAACACTTGCCATGCTTTTAATGTCTAATAATGTAACAACAAATATTTGTAAGGTAAATCAGTAATTTTTCCATTAAATAATCCGATATATTATATATAATGATATTTTCTTTTCTCGTTTTTTCAGCTGAAAAGACCAAAAGGGCCTTTCGGACTCAGTCAGCCCATTATTGTTTGAGGAGAATTAAATGGGAGACGAAAAGCTACAAAGGCAAATATTCGCAATGGTATGTATGTGTTGGTTTTAACCCTAAATCAAACATTTTATCAAGCATTTGTTGTTTCTTAAACCTTTTCTTACAAAACCCATAGTCCAATCAGTACAAACATAGTCTCAAAGCCTTAATAATTCACAAGATTTAACAAGTTGTCAAATTCGTACAATACTTGTACATAATCATGCAGCTTTTACTCCTACTGCTGTCATTGGCTACTGCCTCAATTCCTGTACAGATTTATCACCATATTTGTAAATCAGTTGCGCACCTTCTTGGAAAGTAGTCGGATGTCCCATGCACTGTCAGAAAAGTTTATATTAATTGCATTGTATTCATTAAAATTATTACAAATTGGACCCTGTCTGTTGATGTTCCAATGATACATGATGTCTCTCCACAACTCGTAATCTTCTTCTGTTTGCAAGAGTGGAAAAGGTAATTTGACTTTTGAGCGTCTTACCGAGCGGGTGACCCATGTGACGACCTGACGTGACGTCAACGTCTTGAAATTAGCAGTTTTTTAACCATGGAAGTATCCAAGCTAATGTGTAAAGACTATAAATGGACATTAAAGGCAATACATATAAATATTGTACCCCTAAAACAACACTAAAACATTTCTCCTGAATCCTGTGCATGTGAGGCTATGTGTTTTACTTTCAAAGAGCAGAAATACTGTAGGCTACAGTCATTCAATAGTCTTAATTTGACCAATATAATCATTTTAACTAGTTTTTATTGTTCATTTTATTGCCCAATGTACAATGTTCTCACAGTCCATAAAAGAAAACACTCCAAATTCATCAATGTAGCGTTTTCATAAATATATATTATATTTATATATTTGGAAAGATAGATAGACCTATATAGACCTAAATAGAATATCCATTTATCACACATTTATATTTTAAACTGTTGTGACCTGTGAATCTACAGTTTAAAATATTTGCAGAACTTAAAAAAAAAGCTAAGTACAATTTATTGTAATAATATTGTTACTGAAAGTTTTATATAGCATAATTAAAATAATTTACTTTTCCAACAAATGTTACAAGTCCATACTGTCATGGTGCTCTTCGTCACTTTTGACCAAACAATTTTCTGTTTTGAATTTTAAAATTCACAATTATACGCAAATGAACTGGTAGGGCTATTACCACACAGCATAATTGAGTCAGAAGACTGAAATAAGAGGTTGAAATGAGATCAGATCCAGATGGATGAAGCTGTGATAAAAGATTTGCTGTTTATTTTTTTTTTATTGAGTTTTACTGTTATGTGTAACAAAATGCTTTCTCTGTATTCAGGTTTGACTGTAGTAATAATAATGCAAATATATTTTTTATTGACTCGTTTGTGCATGATCTGAAAGCACTGTTTGATTTTGAGCACAGATAAAATGGTTTTGAGTCTTCTTTTTTTTTTTTTAAAGAAGAGTCAGATGTTCTCTGAATGTAGTTTGAAAATTTGGTTTTGTGTTTAAGGTTTTAAAAAATGAATGATGTTTCCAAGAAATGTGTTAGCAATTCAGGAAACCTGTAGGCTAAAAACATGCATACTATTTTTTATACATATCACACAGATAACAAACTAATAAAAAGTTAATCTAATCAAGCATAATCTCAGTCTTAATAAAATTACTAAATTATCATAATCTTTCACAAATAGACATCATAAATATTAAAGTGGAAAGGTTTATTTAAAAAATGTGTATAAGAGTTCTAATATTACATTTAGACATAATCAGCTGAATATACTTCACTTTGTAATTAAGGTTCGTTGATTTTCATGTCTGCCACATATAAACAATGAGCCAAAACGAAATTAGTGATCATTTTCATAAAATCATATGTAACCACTGATCTATATAGAATGACTGGATAGCTCATGACGTCATAAACAGTGAAGCCACCGCGTCGCCATATTGTGATTCCCTAGTGAGCTCACGCGTTCTATTGAATCAATAGGAAATTGTATGATTTGACTAAGAAAACATTGCATAACGAGACACCGTCTTTAAATCTAAAGTCTCCCTGAACAGTCTTACAACGCAAACATCCTAAGCATTTAAATGGGTATTTGTTTAAAGTCGGAAATTATTCCTGCTTACTAAAAATTAAGTATATGTGAATTGTGAACTTAAAATTTAGCTCTTTCTGATTGTGTTTTACAGATAGATCAGTAGTCTGTTCAAGTATTTGATTAGTTAGCAAGAACATGTCCAGGAAATGCATAATACAAATTGTATGGGTTATTGTATTCCTGTTTCACCTCTTATTTACCCCTTATTTACACTGACTGCACACGTCTGCGGCGCCACACGGCTACCGGAGCTGATCGCGCCCACAAATCGGCAAATCACGTGGAAATGCTCCTGGTGTGAGTTGACACCGCGTGAAGGTAGGAATAAAACATTGTCGGAGCCGTAATGCGCCGCAGATGTGTGCAGTGTAAATATGGGGTTTACACATAGCATAGGCCTACTCTGTTTGCAGTGTATATTTTTTTACCATACCCATGTCAACAGGTTGGAGCTTTCACTGCACGCGGATGCCCGTCCAAGTGCGGTCGGTGCGTGCAGAGTTCGTTTGTGCTGCAGGCGCTGAATTAAAGTGACAGCGCATGATTCGTGGTCAAACTGAACACGGATTGACATGAAAATATGAAATAAATGCATTTAATAAAATTTGTAAGAAGTAATCCATTGAATAATACGTTTATTGGGTTTAAACTTGAATACGTCTGTAAAAGAATGTAGGAAAGAACATAGCAGGCTATACATTTTTTTTTTAAACAACACGGAAATAGTGACAATTGTGCATATAAATTACTATATATGGGCTTAAAGTACAACCTGTGAGCAGTTTTTCAAGATCCTTTTGTGATCTTCGTTTTACACTTGTTGATGCACAGCGAGTCATCTTAAAAGTGCCGTCGGAGCTACCGATCTCTGCATAACGGCCGTTGGAGCCCTCTGCTGGTAGGGAATCGTAAGATGGCCGCTCGAACACTTCCGGTGGCTTCACTGCCTGGTGGCAGTTTAGAACGTCATGAGCTATCCAGTCATTATATAGATCAGTGGTTATATCCCCAGTGAGCCCCCCTGCACATCACTGTGTTAGTCAGGTAAGAAGAGCAGGTTCTTTTGTTGCCCCGTAATTGGCCCAACTAGGACCTTGTCCCCTAGACAGCCTTCCTGACTCATTCCTTTGAGACTTCTCAGGGATGGGGCACCGTTGGCACCCGCACCAAAGAGATCCAGGTTCCGTTGGGGTAGATACCATTACTTCTGCGAGAGCCCCCTTTAAGAAAATGAGGCTTACGATCTGAAGTAGAACTTGTTGTTGTTGGTGTTCTAATAAAAACCCCCGAGAGTGTTCTATAACTTCTGTGCTTCCTTCCTGCAGAAGATGGGTCGGAGTGCGGCTGTTCCGCTCCACCCTCAAAAATAGTGTTGCCCTTAGAGGACATCAGAATGCAGTTGAGATATAGGAAGAACAACTTGGTCATCAGGTTCCTGAGCGGTGCAAGGAGAGGAATCTTCCTTGCACCCCCTCTTACCT
Source organism: Tiaroga cobitis (assembly GCA_030578255.1). Lineage (NCBI taxonomy): Eukaryota > Metazoa > Chordata > Actinopteri > Cypriniformes > Leuciscidae > Tiaroga > Tiaroga cobitis. Next base: position 34,381,739 of record CM060615.1, on the reverse strand, counting down.
TCTGGGGACCTTCTCCAGTGCTACTGCACTCTGAGACCTCCCTTGAGTACTTCAGGTTGTTGAATTAAAAGTATGTTTAAAGAAACAGTTCTCCTATTTGATTGCTCTATCTAGAAGGTGGGGGACCTGCACAAATTTTCAGTCAACGAATCGTGCCTGGTTTCGGGCCGGCTAACTCTTACTAATTGAGATCCCGGTCTGGATATGTGCCCAAGGTTCCTACCTCTCCCTTAAACGGGACCAGGTGGTGAGCCTGCAAGCGCTGCCCAGGAGGAGGCAGACCCAGCCCTGACTTTTCTTTGCTCCTCCCGCACTGCGGTTATAGGACAGAATGCAAAGTCTCAGGACTTCTCCAGCTCTTATCTGTCCCGGAAACCAGCAGAAAGGAAGGCGGGTTCCATGCAGAGGTTGGCCCACTAAGATTAGTGAGGCCATCATCTTGGTGAAATCCCAAGGTGCACCATGCCCACCTGGGTAAGGAGCTCCTCCACAAGGGGAGTGTAGCTCCTTCCTGGGCATTGACATGAGTGCCTCACTGACAGATTAAGAGTTGTGGGCTGGGCAACACCGAACATTCCCTAGAAATTAGCCTATGTGTCTAGGCCGGTTGCTTAGTGGGCTCCCTTCACTCGAAGCCAGCTTCACCTTAGCCCGGTTTATAGTGTCGGCTTGCTGCGCCATTCCCCTCTTATGGACTGGATAAGTGCGTTTTTTGCTCCAGTGATTTCCACTTCCGAACCCTGTAGAGTTCCTCCTCACCCCCTTCGGTGTTGGACGTGGCGGAGCGTCTGATACTAGTCCTATCACTTGTATGCTTGTGTAACTTGTGTTAGGTGGGGCCCATATGTTGTGATCCCTACGGTGACCCAGCATGTGCATTCTTCAACTGTGTGCTCCCTGTCTTCCTTGGCAGAGCTTTCTCTGCCGTCACTGACCTGTTGTGTCTCCCCCCTGTTATTGGCTGGAGCCATCTCAGTGACATGCCATATGTTTACTGCCTGCTAAGCTCAGTCCATATGTTGTTCTCCACATGTTACCTCCTTCGGGCAGGATGTGGCTTCCGCAGTGTAGACCTTCCAATAAAGGTACACTTCCCAGTGGTGCGTATAAACAATTGGTGCGTGCATCCACTTACGTAATTATACCTGCGCTACGGGGCGGAGCGTGTGATGCAATTCACTCAGGCCAATGTCCATTGGCTCGTTTGTATACTACTCGAAGATGACTGGATCCCTGGCGTGATCCCAATCAGTCGACACGTCAACTATGTCTCTGTTCCCTCCTTCAGGGAACGAGGGTTACACTAACTGAGACGTTTTGTTTGTGCCATGTTTCGGTTAAAAAACGGTTTTCTATCTGAAATGATGTCCGATAAAAGCAGAGCCTTGTTGTTTACTAAGCGTCCGTTGAATAACGCAGCATTTACCGGGCTCTGGGACATCGCAGAAGGCAGCTCCGATCGAGCAAGAGAAGACCGATTACTGTGGACTGCACCAGTATCTGACATTCTTTTAGTCTGATGCAGACTCGTAGTAACTCAGATGTTAGAAGAAGAATAGGGAAGGCTGTAACTGCGTACATAGCTCCGATGTATATACCGCCTTTGTCTCAACAGGCCGGCATTTCGACAATGAACATAAGCGTATTTTTGCAAACGATAGTTCTGCTTTAAGTTCAACAGTTGCTGTGCAGGGTACCTTAAACTCATGCTCCCTGAGTCCAAGACTACTGTCCTCAGCAACACCACAGGGCAAACTCCACTGATGAAGCTCCAGAGCTTCAGAGAACGCAGACAGATAAAAGCAGCAATCCAGAGTGTGTGCAATAGTCCCGCCACATGTGGAGAATTACTCATAACTAAAAACAGCAGGGTTACACAACCCGCGTTAACATTAAAACAAACAGACGGTGAGGGCAGCCAAAACGCACCAGCGTACTCAATCAGCCGGAAGCCCCGATGGGATGGCGGCCTAGCCCCGAGGAGGGGGACAGGACCAGGACATGGCCATGGCGGACCTGGGCCGTGGGGCTTCTGGAGTTTTTTTTACGTAAAAACAACCATCCAGACATACAGTGTGGCTACTGACTCTAATAAGCCAGCTCTTTTAATGAATCATTCAAAGACTCACAAACTCATGATTTACCTGTCTGAATCAGTCTGATAAATCATTCACTGAAAGAACTCACTGAATATGTCACCTGAATCTGACTCTTTTTTGTTTGTTTGTTAATAAATTACATTTAAAACTAATTACAGACATCCTTATATTAACCAAAAATGATATGATCAGTCTTAGAAAATATTTAAACAAAATTGCAGCTGTCCAGAATATGGATTAATCTGATATTACAAGCCAAAATACTTCCACCTACAGTCTACTAAATTACTTAAACGATATAATTACAACTAAATTACCAAAAACTGCTAAACTATGCTGAATGGTGCACACGTCAGCAATACAACATTGACAACTGAAGTAGACTTTATTTCTTTTTAGTGTTACATTACAGTACACAGCAACACAAATCACTAAAGAACATTGTGTTTCTAGTTTAAGGCAAGAAAACTGAAGATAGCATGTATATGCGTTAATTTAGTAGACATGTAAGGCAGTAAATAGTAAACATCATACTTGAAAAAAAAAACCAATATGACTGTTCTGCTTGATATTTAAGACCATAAAAATATAACAGCACAGAAATGGTTTATCTGTGGAGCATGAAAGTTAGTTTGTGTCTTTATATGGTTCTTCGTGAGGCTGAGCTGAGTTTGCTTTTACTGTACAATCCATTTGGTGCAAAAAGTAAATTTCAATCAAACCCAGAAATCTCAGGACAGTATACATATGCCTTAGAAATCTAACAGTCTATGTGTTTTTTTTGTTTGTTTTTTAATGATTCTGTATAAAAGCTAAAACATTACTGGACTTATCATGGAATTTGTGGTTTTCAAGTCTGTTACACTCTATGAACAAAATGTGACTAATGTTCCACAAAGTTAATGCTTGCTCAATGCACAGATAATGAATATCCTATCAAGCACCATTAAATATGAAAAGCGTCAAATGTACAAAAGACTTGACGGCATTAGAAAAATACCATCCTACAATGAATGTGAAAACATGAAATATCAAGGTACATTAGATTAAAAGAATTAAAGGCTCACATACAGAAGAATCACTAAAGGCCGTCCACTTAAAAGAAGCTTGAACGTTTCATAATTCCAAAAACTAATATAAATCATTTGAATTTAAACTTATAAGGATCAGACTAGGATCTAATTGCATCGTGACCTCTGATTACATTTTGACTACAATTTGTTCTAATAGTTGAAATGTTCATTAAATGAATAAAGTTCCTATAGGTCCTTGTCTAAAGATCCTTACGATTTCTCCCATATTTAGGCTTTGTTATAAATTAAGGATGGGAGATATTTTCAATCACATAAAACTGCAAACAAAACAACCGGAACCTTAATGGTTGAAATAAACCAGTCCCTCCAGGATTTCGCGATCGCAACTATTAACGCAACTTCAACAAATCCCTGTTAATTCAGTGCCTTGCAATTTTGAAAAATCACCGCTACTTTTCTGCAACTTTGACCAATCATCGCGCCGCGGTCTCCTGCAAAGCGGCGTCATACGTCAGCAAACTCACTTGTTTTGTTCAGAAGACGCAGCAGATGTGGGCTGCCCAGTGGCGGCCTTAAGCATCTGCGGGCCCGTTTCAATAACTAATATGGGGCCCTACCCACATAAAACATAAACATAATAGAGCAGAAAAAGCAAGGATTCCTGTTGGCTTGCATCAATGGTATATTATTTTATTACGTGCACTTTCAGCTTCATAAACAGGCAGCTCAACTCCAACCTTATTTGATTAAAACTATACAATAATACAGCGTTTTACGTTGGAATAAGCCTCGCCCTTTCACGCAGGGTAACTTCACTTTTAGTAGACTGAATAAAGCTTTTCTTTTGTTGTCCGATGTCTTTCGTTTTTCAGCACCACTGGCATGTACGTTTCATTTCCTCTTAAAATTATTTTTCTGCTCAAAATAACATTTTAACCTAACGGCAAAAAAGGCAAAGGTGTAAATACATAAACTACCGATATTATAGTTCAAATTGCTTAAGCCGTTCGCGGGGGCGGTAAACGTCGCCATGGTAACCGGCCGCGAGTTCTACCAATCAGAGACGTCAGTGTTTTGCAAATAACAAGGTTGATTTCGTAGCTTGTGGCTTTTCTAGGAGCAGAAACTTTCATTTCACAACCTCGTAGCTCGTGGTCAATCTACCTTGTTTGGTTTAGACATTATGGCTGAAAATGAATATCCTACGGAGAAAATGAATGGGATTTTGCTGGTCTGTTGGGGGCGGGGCCCCCTTGGAGGGCGGGGCCTGTTTCAATTGAAACGGGTGAAACATAGGTAAGGCCGCCCCTGGGGCTGCCAACGTCTCACATTTAGGCTACCTACAAAAATAACAGAAAAGGCCAGTGTTGCCAGCTTAGCGCCTTTGTCGCTATTTTTAGCGACTTTGCAGACCCCTTTAGTGACATTTAAAAAATAAAAAAAAGCGAGTAGAGACAAATCTAGCGACTTTTTGGAGAAACCTCAGTAACCAAATGTTGCCAGCACAATTCTGCGAGCGCGAGGTTTGCTTTCTCCCACCTCTCTCTCTGCGTCCCTGTTCAGTGAACGGCTGAGAGGAGCAGCACGGCAGCTGACAGACGTGAATGAGACGTGTTGTTTCCACGGACTTATCACTTATCTGCAGGGATGTAGTGGAGGCTAAACGCACGTAAACGCCGTTTACGCACCTCCCAATATTCGGAAATAGCGTTTACCCACCTCCAAAGTGCGTTTATCCACCTCTAAATAGCGTTTATCCACCTCTAAATAGCCCGTAGTTCCTAAGACATTTTAAATTAAGCTTATGTCGTTTTAGTTTCATATTGTTCATTATTAGTTTCATAGGTTGTTAAAACTAAGACGAACTCTTTCATATTGCGCTGCATTACTGTCAGTGTTGTTGACTTTTACTGACGGACGGTAAGGTTGCGCTGTTGACGCTCGGGGAGCCTCTCGAGGAGAAATCTACACAAATGAGCACACACACACACACACACTCAGTTAACCAGTTAACAACATACTGCCTATAAAAAATCTAAATGTGGAGTTTTTATATTTTTAACATTAAGCAACCTCAATTATTTTTCCTGAACACCATCACGATTGAAAATGTGACATTTCCTACAACAGTTCAATAAACAGTTAAAATTAAGTCACTTACATTTTAGATGCAATATTGGCTGTTTTTGTTCTGTTTCAGCAGCGAAAATAGTTCCAAACAAAAATCACAGCAGAACCACGGCGCATCTCACAGGAACACTCATCCTGTTTTCATTACTGAATGATTCAGCATTTTGACCGAATCGATTGAGTCAAAGATGCAATGACCCATTCATAAACATCTGTCTCATTCTTGAATGAATCAGCCGTGTGAACGAATCGTTTGTTTGTTTGAATGAATGAATCAATGACTCGCTCATTAAGACGGTCGCCTGCCGCCACCTACTGGCGGTTTAGTGTTATGTTTAAAAGTAGATCATTCTTTCCAATGTTTCTTATATGTAAATTTAAATCAATTTCATAACATTATTTTACACAATTGTAATTTTTCAGTGTAAATTATTTAATTTGATCAGCCCCTAGGGTAACAGCCATATAGTGTCTTATTATTCTAAATAATTGAATTTATTGACCAAATTTATGAATTTAAAATGAAAGATGAAGCATACATTTAATAATATAGGGGGAGGGGATGCCCTTTAAAGGTGCAGATATTACAATATGCCGATTTAAATATCAAAGCTGATTGAACACTGATGAGAATAATCAGAATAAATGAGAATATTGTTTCAGAATAAATTAACACACACACAAAAAAAAAAAAAAAATCCGGACGAGCAATTTTTTTACTCAGACAAGTGAATGACAGATTTACTTGTCCAAAGGACAAGTGAAAAGGCTTAATGTCGAGCAATGTTAGCAATGTTAGCAATGTCATCAGGTAGAGTGGCCCGCCTTACCGGGTGACCACGTCGTGGTCCACCAGAATTTATAGTTTACCCACCTCTTTTTTTACCACTACACCTCTGCTTATCTGCTTCTCTTTTGTTTTATATTTAAAGAATTGAGTTTGACCATTTTATTTTCCTTTCTTTTCTTGTGTTTATCACTTGTAATAGGCTACTCACTATCACAGTGCATTAGTTCACCCAGTTCCCGAACTCTCACAATTCAGATAATTTTACACATAAATAATAGCTACTCGTTCTATTGTCTGACAAAAAAATTAAAGAAATGAGAACAGCTTTATTGGATATTCGGCTATATTATATTATATATTATATTATATTAAAATACAGTATTAAACTTTTGATTTTTCCACCATTTAACTTTTGTGGCTATTCCTAAGAAAACGGTATTTTGCACTTTATTAGTAGGCTATATTGGCATCTTTCAACATAAATGCTACTTAATGTTTGTGAGGTTCTGCACATTTACATTTTTGCAGGTGCAGATCTTGTTTTTTAAAAAAAGCTTAGTTTGTTAGATTTTGCTGTCTTTAAATCGTTTGTTTTGCCTTTATAAGGTTACTAAAGGTTAGTTAACTGGTTTTGTTCTCATTAACGTGTGTTACAAAGTGAGCACGTTTGTCTCTGAAGTAAATTCTGGACTACAATAGAGCAGATGGTGAACCGTGTTTTCTGTGGGTGATAAGATGTAACACAATAAAGGAAAGGGGAAAAGCCAAAAAGCATAATATGAGTACTTTAAGTAAAAATCTATCTACCTTTGCCGTTTTAACCTAAAAACAAATGCAGAGGAACATCGCAACTTTCATCGCAGCTTTTTAGAAAAGCGGCCGCAACATCAGGCATTTTAGGCCGCAACAATCACAAAAAAGGCCCGCGAAATCCTGGAGGGACTGATAAACCATATTAAGTATCACGTTTCAATAAAAACATCTAGAAGCCCTTTTTATGGTCAAAATGGTAAATTAATTCAGTTGAGGTTTTTAATCCCTATGAGCATTTTATCAATGTATAAAAACAGTTTGTTTTAATGTGATGGTTTGTATAGATTATTCATAGGCTAGAAACATACTCGGGTATGTAAACGTGAATGCTTGCCCAACGCATTGCAAGCGTTTGGTTTCGTACCGTACATACTGTAACATTTAATCTTGCTATCAATTTATGGTAATAAAAAGCCTATAGGACTCAAAGGGGTGATCGAGTCACAATGTTTGTTTTTATTTCATCAGGGCTACTCGAACATTACAGGCAGGTAAACTGCTTTACGCTGAGAACCTGCTGCATTATGAAACTCTCTCTGACGCAATGATGCATGAACTCAAACTCCCGTATCCAGAAATGTTTTTGTTCACATCCTTACGTAGAATATGTTTCAGGCCTTAGCACACTTTCCTAGCCAACAGGGAACGTTCTCAGAACTTTGTCTAATGTTGGGGCAAGGTTCTTTCAAAGTTATGAACAAACGTTCTTCCAGTAACGTTAATATAACGTTCGTTCAAAGTTATCTGGGTTTTAATAACGTTCTTAAAACATTTGCACAAAAATGTTTTAGTTTGACATTCGTCTAACGTTTTTGAAATTCAGAGAACATTAAAAAGTAACGTTGCCATAATGTTTGAAGAATGATACAATGGAATGTTTCCTTAACATTCACATAACCAAGAAAAACGTTTTTGAAACATAAAAAAACCTGTACATTTCGAATGTTGAGAGAACATAGCGAAATAACGTTTTCATAGCCTAATGGGAGCGTTAGCAAAACGTTCTTAGAACATATTTTGTTAGCAGGGTTTTTGTCATTAGTAAAGTTCTTGGTGACTGTGGCACATCTTTTGAAAGAGAACAACTAAGGGAAATGAATATGATAAAAATAAGCGTTGAGCACATACATCAGTGTGAAGAACTGTACAATATGAGGGCAAAGGCAGTGTGCACTGGCGAGAGGCTTTACTTTAGACCTAGCGGCACGTCTCCGTCAGGGGAATGTAAGGACAGAAACTCTGAGGCTGCTGACGTCAGTAGGTTTGGCAGGGTGTGTGCGATATGGAGCGTGAGCGCGTTAGAGGACCGTGACGCATCTCCTTACTCGTCACGCTGTCCTCGGTCCGTGTCTTTCCCTGCTCCTCTTTCATGAACAGATCCATCATGAGGATCTTCTCCTTATGGATCTGTAAACTGATGTCTTTGGGAATATCTGGGATTATCCAGTCCACAATATCACTCATCAACATCACCACATTCTGCACAAATAAATCACCACAGCTTAGCATGATTTTAACTGATGTTCTGTACACACTTGATTTCTGAGCGACTAATCGCATTTTTTTTTCTTTGGGAATAATTTAAGGTAGCACTGCCCTTATACTGTGAGTCTCGCACAGATGAGCCTTTAGATATTAGACACTCACCTGAAAGACAATGACAAATGCTAATCTGGCGGCCAACACAGCCCAGAACTCCTTCGAGATCTCGTATGGTGTCGGAGACCACGGAGGCTCTCTGTAGTCTTTATACCTGGAGGAGAATGTCATTAAACATGTATGTAGAGTGGTAATGGAGCTGTTCTGATTGTATGCACTTGATACCTGCAGATGTCCACACGGAAGCCCAGGTGGAACGGCTCCACTGGCGCGGTGCCGTTCTGGAAGTGACTGACATTAAAGAAAGACAATGTGTGGTTGACAAAGCCGTGCATCGAGCCGTCTGGGCTGTACATGTACTGATAGACCAGCCTGGGAATGAAGTCTGAAGTGAAGGAGATCACAAATGCCTGGAGGAAAGATGACCGTTATAAGAAGATTTCGACATGTTGTTGTCCAAAGGTGGCGTATTAATGGAAGCAGAAAAAGTAAAAAAAGAAAAATACTAAGTATGAACTAATGAATCATGATTAGTGTGTAGAATCTTTAGCTTTTAGAGTTTTACTACTTCTGAACAGTTTTACAACCTTAACTTGACTCGTGGTCATTTTTGACTTTAAGTGAAGCTTGCCAAAGACAGGAACAGTGCAAACATAAACTGTTGTAATGTGACTTTTTGAGTATTTGTGGAGTAACTTTAGTTTATACTGTCCTGCCTCCACTTTCTAGTTTTAGTCCGTTAATAAGTTCAAGTGAAATATGGAAGAAAAAAAATTGGTTGCACACTCATTACTTACAGTACAATTGCATTTGTCAAGGTATATCTCTGGATCCTAGTGCTACAATTTTAGTTTTCAATGGCATTAACTCAGTGATGGGTTGAGGCGCTACAGTACAGTGATGGGTTGAGGCGCTACAGTACAGTTAATTCAATATTATGGTCATCTCAGTGGGAATCCAAACTGTAAACTGCAGTGGTCTCAAACTCAGTTCCTGGAGGGCCACTGTCCTGCAGAGTTTAGCTTTTACCAGGTCTCGGCGAGAAGGACTGCCGATTGCCTGGGGCCAGCGTAAACGTCACTCAGGACAGTTGATGCAACTATCACTTGCCCGATTATGCCAGTGCTGCATCACGCAAGAGAGCGCAATTCAATTCTGAGAGAATTTTTGCTCCCCTTTCCTTCCAAGCGTCTCAGTGCCTTCTCAGGGACCAGTACATCGTATTGACACGTGCCAGTCTGGTGTGAATCACAAGCACAGCTATGACATTAGCAGCTGAGAACCTAGTCCACATCACAAAACCTTTCAAATGTGAGTGGAGAGGATCAGCCCGTCACATCACACACATCTTGAAGGGATACTCCTGACAAATAAGGCTTTAGAAGCTTCCATAATCCTTGTTGAATGAGCTCTAACAGCCATAGATGAAGCTTGTCCAGAAGCCTCGTTAGCAAGTGAAATAGACTCGACTATCCACTTGCTCAGCGTCTGCTTGGTCATGGGATCTCTTTCATGGGCGAACCAAAGAAGAAATAACTGGCCTGACTTTCTCCACAAGGCAGATCTGTGGACATTAGTGTCAAGTGCTCTAAATGATGTTTTATTAACAAAGTTCGGGAGAAGCACGTTCAGATCATTAACACGGGTGGAGAGAACTCAGCAATCATGATTAAAACGCGTATATATAGACTCAGCAGTCTCACCTCATTTCTCTGACAGTTTAGCAGCGTCCCTCCACCACCCCTTCTCCACTCTTCTAGTCCTAAACCACTTTACATACAGGGGGGAGTACTCTGGGTTCGGGCCGAGCTCGGAGCCCTCCCCCCGGACAGCACGCCAAATACGCATTATACTTTATTCCCTTTAATTGTATGTAAGTGTGAACTCGTGAACTGGACACACTTAATGTAGCTTCTCCTGGTTTGAACTTGAAAAGGGGGAGGCAGAAAGCCTGCAGAACTATAGGAAGTAGCACATTAGTTGGTACCTTGGGCACATAGCGCAGTCTCGGGTGTAAGAATGCCTTTACCATTCCTGGTGCAAACTCTAGGCATGACGGTGCAACTGAAGGGGCCTGGAGGTCTCCTACTCTTTTCAGAAAAGTAATGGCTAAGACAAAGACAATTTTTAGAGTCAGAAACTTGACTGGAACCATCTTCAAGGGTGAAAAGGAAGCCAAAAAGAGACTTTTCAATACAATGGCCAGATCCCAGGCCGGTGCCCTCGTGCAGACTGCAGGCCTCAGCCTCAAGACACCCCAGAGGAAGCGTGTTACCAGCGGATTCCTCCCCAAAGACTCATCATCCAAAGGAAGGTGGTAAGCAGCTATGGCCTCCATGTAGACCTTTAAGGTGGACGGGGATAACCCTGCGGAGAACCGTTCCTGCAGGAACTCTACCACTGTACCAACTGGGCACCAATTGTCCAGCTGATGATTCTTGCACCATGAAGCGAACACTCTCCACTACAGCGCATAAAGTTTCCTCATGGAGGGAGCTCTGGAGTGAAGAATCAGTTGAGTGACCTGAGTCTATGCGCTGGGCCCCTCAGAGGCCAAACACACTGCTTCCAGCTATGGAGGGGTTGAAGGATTAAAACTAAATATATTTATTAAATATTATCCACATTATATTTCATCTAAAACAGCATTGTGAACTTTTATAACAATGCGTTTGGTCATTAACTTTTAAATGCATCATTACGCAAACATGAGGAGAGTTCTTCGAATGAAAGACCCATGACTGGCAGATCAACGTGCGACTACATTTCTCTCCGAAATGGTAGGAAATTCATTTGAATTGAATGTGGAGGATTTTAACTGTGACAAGATGATTGACAGGGTAGTTTAAACAGTGACAGGTTGCACGTAACTGTCATGAAGAGGTTGAAGCAAGGAGGAAGCAGGATCCAAATGCAGCACGTTTATTTAAATACACTCAAACTAAACAAAGACTCAGGCAAGGAAACAAGACTCGGGAACAGAACAACCTACAACGACACACAATCAAACAAGAACTCACAAAGACAGGGCTGAAACACAGGGCTTAAATACAGGGGCAAACGATCTAGATAGGATAACAAGGGGACGTGGTTAACTGGAAACACCTGGGAAGACTAATAGACAGACAGGGAGCCACTAAACATGACAAGACAAACCAACACCGTGACAGTAACTAAGCAACAAAGCGTCCTTTTAAGACTCACTTATGACCAAGTAGTATGTCCCAAAGCTTGCATACTTTTGTGCTTCACACTCAGTATTTACTTTTTCTTCTCAAAAACAGTATATACATTTAGTGAATAGTATAAGTAGGCGAATTGGGACGTAGCAGCTAATGTTGTTTGGTCCCGGCACTCTTTATAGCTTCCTGGTTATGATGACATCCCACCATTCCATTGAACTAATTTCACACGTACTTCAGGACGCAATCGCAGAAGAGACGCTCCCACAGCGAGGCTACAGTGACGCAGCGTGGGTTTCCTCGAAAGGGAACTTCCACACAGATGAGCTGAGTCTCCAGAAGTGAAGTTTGAGACCACTGCTGTAAAGAGTTCTTTAGTCTGTGAATACTGTTACCCTATTTGGATTGTACTTGTTTCACATGGGGACATAAGGTGATTTCAACATTTACAGGGGTCAGTCAGTGATTTTATTGCTTTCCTAAACCAGAATGTTAGTGTTTTTTTCTCCAGCCACCCTAGTAAAAATTCCTGGTGGAATTACAGTCGAACACCAAGGTCGTCAGGAGATTTAACTGCCGTCCAAATCCCAACATGACATCATGACTTTTGCGTAAACAGACACGCCACTTTTAAGTCAAGTGGCGTGTTATCTATACGCATTTTGAGATATCCGCGTGTATGCGTGTATGTCTACGCCATTAATGTCCAAGTGATTCCGCGTATATGTACACGCCATTAAATTTCCGAGCGAAACGAAGCAAAATGTAGATCTACATCTGGGGAGCGATATTTTTTTTTCCCTAGGATGGCAGGGGAAGACTCATAAATGCTATTAACCCCAGTGACGGGTAGGTTTAGGGACGGGGTGGAGGTAGGTCATATATTTATATATACAGTAATAACGTTAAGTCAACTGCGTTCATAAACACGCTGAAAAGCGATTGTGCGTGTTGATAGAACGCCAAAAATGGAAATACGAATTGGCGTGTCATACACACGCAATTTTATGAGATCAGTCTGCAAATCCACATCTCTGAGATTATAAGAGAGGATCAATCCTGAAGTCATTTTGTAAATCTTTCTGACCGCTGGCGAGCATCGTGCGATAACTGTTGCTCTTCGTGGTGATGTGCACACATTTTAAAGACAGAAACGTATTACTGAAATGCTGGAAACCGTTTAAAAGAATAATATTATGTCACTGATCCACTACAGTGAGCGGGAGCTGCTAAGAACAAAAAGAACAAAAGCGCACAAACTTTTGAAACTATTTCTACTAATTTCCACGTTTTTTTAAAGGACATCCATCGTTTTGAGAGATAAAATGCTATACAGAAAACCATTTAAACTGTAGCATGTCAACTTTCCTATTTTTAAACAGGGTATTTAAATAAAAAAAATAATACAGAGGATATTATTAGGATCAAAGAACTCAGGTGCATGCGGATTTATATTTTACAGACGTCTCCATGAGAAACAGTTGTCATCCGAATAGGTCTTATTGACTGAGAAATTTTCAAGTTGACATGCAAATTTGACTAGTGCCAGGACAATAGAAGTAATTCAAGTGTCGTCTACTCAAACCCTTCTTCATAATGGCACTGTTCCAGAATATAAAGTTCTGCATGCAAAGGTGGAGTTTCGGCGTTCACAGGTAAATGTGATCCGTTAGCATTAGAAGGACCAAATAACACAGACAGACTTACATTGACAATAACTGCCACTTTTGCGACTCCTCTGAGAATATTATACCAGATTCCTGTAAAGACATCATGTACAACACCATCAGTGTATCAGGACTTTGAGGTGAACCTCTTATAACACACCTAATGGAGCTATTGATATTATGTAAAGATCTGCAGGAATATTCCAGCTCAATAATGTAATCTATAAATAGTCCATAAATATTCCATTCTTTTTCTCAAACTGGAGGACAAGTTCAAATGTTTTAAGATAGTGGACAGAGATGCCATGGGTGCTTATCACAGAGCTTAAACTGATAATATAAGATGTATTATATGATTGTGAGAAGTGTAAGTGTACAGACCGATGTCTTTGCCTCTGGCTGCATCTGGTCTTCTGAGTTCTGCCACAAACTTCTTGGCATCCAGACGTATTTCAATGATGTTGTTGAGGAGGGCAAACAGAGGTGCCAGCGGGAAAGATGCCACAAACAGAGTCACAAAGCCAAACTGGATTACTGCAGGAATGGAACAGTAATAATTACTGCAGTAATATTAGAAACAAGCCATCTTCATACAGCCGAAGCTTTATTACAGGCTCATTACAGCTCACGAGCCAGTGGTCTGGTCTTAGTTTGACCAGTGTTAGTTCTTAATAGGAATTGAGAAAAGAACTGCACCATTCTGTTCCAATGAAATACACATGAAAAAAGAGACGTGATGACGAGTTTGTCTGGTCGGATGATTTGGTTTGTGAGCGTGTAAGACACTCACTCATCTCCATGTACTCGGGTGTGAGGCCAGCGAAGGGCTCCAGGAAATAATCCGTCTCATAACGCTGTAACTTCTTCTCATATTCCTCTTCCTGGAAAGAGCGTCTCTTGGATTTAATGTATCTGATCAGCTTCTTCAGTTTACTGCAATAAAGCAAATACAACCCAAACCATGGCAATGCAAACATGTTCAGCATGTCCATAAAGCTTGTCATGTTAAAGCGTGTGTGCTCGCTGTACTCACGGGACGCCGATCTCAAACAGGTTGTTCTGGATGAGCTGTTTCCCGAGCATTGTGATGCTGAGCTGAATGCAGAGCTCCATGAGGCATCCGCCGTGAGCACACTGATCAAACACATCGAAACAGCCATCATTCACCCGCTGCACTCAATCACACAACGCGTGTGTTCATGACTCATACCTCCTCCATGCGATAGGACTCGAACACGTAGAGATAACTGCCTGGACGCCCACCGAGTCTGTGCGGAAACACAGCTATCAGAGTCTGGCTTCAGCATCAACACACTCACATGCGGCACAAGTCTTTAATAAACCATAAATCAGCAGACAAAAGCACATGCAGCTCATCATTTCAGAAAGACAGGTGAGATAAAACTGCTCTGGATATTTTGGAGGCTTGTTTCCGCAACAGAATAAAAAAATAAATAAGGTAATTGCGACTTTTTATCTCACAATTTATTTCTCACAAGACTGACTTTTTTCTCGCAATTACGAGATTATATATCACAATTCTGATTAAATTTCTTTCAATTCTGACTCTATATCTCACAATTCTGCCATTTTCCCACAATTCCAAGTTTATATCTCTCAATTCTGACTTTTTATTCTTTAAATACAAGTCAGAATTGTGAGATAAAAAGTTGAAATGAACTTTTTTATTTTTATTTTGTGGCTGAAACAAGCATCCATAAAGGATATTGAATACCCACCTGCCTCTGAAAAATGCGATGTATATGATGGGAGTGAACGCATTCACAAACTTCAGGATGAAGGTTTTGAAGATCAACCTTTCTTCAAAGCTCTTGTCTGTTTTAGGAACCTCTGGGAAGACCAACACAAGACAAATGATTGAAGTAACCCTTGTGTTTTATGTTTCACACATGAGCAACAGAAGTCAGATGTCACAGATCAGCAGCACTCGTTGGCATTAAGCAGTGCTAGACGAAGCCACCGACCGAGGACAGTGAGCCAGCGCGCCACGGCCCCGTACACTTCATCCAGGATGAGGATCACCACCAGGTTGATGATGGCCGCGGTGGTTTTAACCGTCAGCCTGACGTTGGAGCGGGTCATGGGGTTCGAGCTCATGGCGAGAGCGGCTTTGGTGGAGATCCGGTATAAAATCACACCAAACACAATAGCAAACGTCACACCGATCTGTAAAACAGTGAGGATGCACTTCATTCAGCGTGTCTTCAAGCACATATATGTGTTTTATTTTAAATGAAGACAGCTCTTATGAGTACACAACTGAAAGCACAACCAGATGAACACCAGCATTAAATCGGTGAAAAACAAGATAAAATACTATGCTCTCAAATGAAGCCATGATATGACGATGAAAGTAAGATTAAGTACTTGTTAAATGTACTTACTATAGCAATTACAGTAAAGTATGCACAATTACATGCAACTAAACCTAAACCAAACCCTAATCCTAACCCTGTCCTTATTGTTAATTAATATTACTCAGTACTTCAATTTAAATAAACACTGTAACGAGGACACCTTAAAATAAACAGTATATTAAATTAATAATTGATGGTGTTGTTTATTTACAAATTATTGCTTTGCTTCTCACAAATATTAACGAAAAACAATAAAAAAGTTACTATGAATCTTTCTGTGCATAATCATAATTATTTTAGTTTAATTTAGGTCAATTTTGTTATGTGCTTTTGTCATTTTATTTGAAATTTTGTTGATTTTTTATTAAATGTTTTAACAGTTTTAGTTAAGACTCTTGGTGTAGCTGCCCATCAGATTGAGAAGCTGGAGGCGTTTTGGCCCAGTCCTCGACTCCTCGCTATACTGAACTATTTCTGTTCATGTGTATTTTTGGGATGTCTCAAAAGCTTCAGTGTTTGACCGTAAGGTCGTGATTCTGGGCCAGTGTTTTGCTTTTATTGCCATTTGTTGCAAGTTTGAGATAACAGCAGAAGCCTGGATATTCTGCTGGAGAATGTATGACTGCATGATGGGGATCAAAACAGCAAAGCCTGCCCTCTTCAACAGCCGAAACTAACTGTGTGACACATTTGAGGATAAGAAAACAACTGTTCATTTTGTAGAGGTTCATACCAGCAATAATTATCAAAGACTTCCAATAGACAGCTGGAACCTCATTTAAAGCAAACTAGTTGGAAGAGTATCTGGAATCTGGATCACCTCAGAGACATTGATGGGTGTAAGACTTGAGAATAAACCACAAACAATATAGGAAAAAAATTAAGATTCAGATTTCAGTGGGCAACAAATATTGACTGATACTACCATTCCAATATTTGGGTTTTTAAATGTTTTTCAAAAAGTATTTTATGCTTACCAAGTCTGTATTTATTTGATCAAAAATACTCTCACAACTCACAACTTAGTACTAAGGTACTTCAATACTGAAATATTAAAAATGTAACAATACTAGTAGTACCAAGTACTGATTTCGGTACCAATCTCGGTACACTCACACACTATTTGTGTTTGTGCAAAGGTTTTGAAAGGCAAATGTGTATTTGCAGCGTTTAGCACTGTGTATTATAAGTGATTTATCCGTGCACATTATTATTATTGTGTTAAAATTCATGTTCCTGGTAATCTTGAATAAGAATAACTTCCTTTTGGAGCATCTGTTCTCTTCTTTGATGATGAGGGCAGGGCAACCTGTCACTCACATGAGATCCACCAATAGAAAACCATCCCATCAATTCTCCACTGACTAAATAAGTGAGTATGAAAAGGCGCCTGAGTTACACGTCATCAGCTTTCTTGTCTTCAGGATCTGCTTGTTTGTGTGCGTGTGTAAGATAAGAGTCTGACGGAGCGCGTACGACGCTCAAGGGAGCTGGATGCGCCAGTACGTTGCATTCGCAGTAGGAATCTTTCTCCTTGATGCTTCGATCTCACACTCTGATCTCGTTGGTCTGCCGATGAGGCCGTCGTAGAGAAGTTTCCAGAGCTGGGGTCTCAGTCAGGAGTTTTCAGGAGACATATCCCACTGGGGGTCCGTGAGGGCTGAAGGTTACCCCCTTAGGGTTGGTTGATGCAGGGTGAACAGAGTTATGTAGGGCAGAATGATTCCCTCTACTTTATTTACCTCCCTCCCCAACTGCTGTTGGGTTTTGAAGTAGGGATGTATGCTCCCCTTTGATGGGTGCTCTACTATAGCCCTGGTTTCGACAGTTTTTGACTAATAAGCAGAGGAAGTTCCCTCCTTCTCTGTCGCAGACTGCGGTCTAGTGCTAATGTAAAACATGAAGCGCAAGCCATAGTTGGTAGAGCGCCTTGAGTCGAGGCAGTGTATGAGCTGCGGTGTATAACTGAGGTTTTTAGCACCGTACATGCTTCCTTTGGTAGGCTGCTCAAGTACCCCTTGGGGTAGAGCAGGGTGAACTGACCTACGATGGCCAATTCACAAGAGTCCCTCTCTTTCGTTGTTGTTAGGTCTTGAAGAAGGGATATATGCTCCCCTTTGGTGGGGTGATCCTAAAGGGATGATCAGTGTTACTGATGAGTATAGGTGGATCGCCGATATCACCGATATCGCTCATCAGTTTGTAACTCTGATCAAGACTGGTGCCCACTGAATGGCCTCTGTCCATCATGGCCTCCTAATCATCCCCATATATACACTCACCTAAAGGATGATTAAGAACACCTGTTCAATTTCTCATTAATGCAATTATCTAATCAACCAATCACATGGCAGTTGCTTCAATGCATTTAGGGGTGTGGTCCTGGTCAAGACAATCTCCTGAACTCCAAACTGAATGTCAGAATGGGAAAGAAAGGTGATTTAAGCAATTTTGAGCGTGGCATGGATGTTGGTGCCAGACGGGCCGGTCTGAGTATTTCACAATCTGCTCAGTTACTGGGATTTTCATGCACAACCATTTATAGGGTTTACAAAGAATGGTGTGAAAAGGGAAAAACATCCAGTATGCGGCAGTCCTGTGGGCGAAAATGCCTTGTTGATGCTAGAGGTCAGAGGAGAATGGGCCGACTGATTCAAGCTGATATAAGAGCAACTTTGACTGAAATAACCACTCGTTACAACCGAGGTATGCAGCAAAGCATTTGTGAGGCCACAACACGCACAACCTTGAGGCGGATGGGCTACAACAGCAGAAGACCCCACCGGGTACCACTCATCTCCACTACAAATAGGACAAAGAGGCTACAATTTGCAAGAGCTCACCAAAATTGGACAGTTGAAGACTGGAAAAATGTTGCCTGGTCTGATGTGTCTCGATTTCTGTTGAGACATTCAGATGGTAGAGAGATGGTAACATGGATCCATCATGGAACGGGAGCTTCGTGCCCTGGATGTGCATCCCACAAATCTCCATCAACTGCAAGATGCTATCCTATCAATATGGGCCAACATTTCTAAAGAATGCTTTCAGCACCTTGTTGAATCAATGCCACGTAGAATTAAGGCAGTTCTGAAGGCGAAAGGGGGTTAAACACAGTATTAGTATGGTGTTCCTAATAATCCTTTAGGCGAGTGTATATATACCAATTGGCTTCATCACTCTGTCTCCTCTCCACCAGTAAGCTAGTGTGTAGTGGGCGTTCTGGCGCAATATGGTTGCCGTCGCATCATCCAGGTGCATGCTGCACATTGGTGGTGGTTGAGGAGATTCCCCCTTCTATGTAAAGTGCTTTGAGTGCCGAGAAAAGCACTATATAAATGTAATGAATTATTATTATCATTATTATTATTGTAGCATTCTATAGTTTAGCCATAAACTACAGTGTGTCCTGGAGAAGTGCCTTCACTCAAGTCAGAGTATGAGCTAATCTCCCCTAATCAATCTGGGATCATTAAACGGGAGTAGAAGCTCCCCTTCTGTAGGCTAGTCCCTAAGTGCCTTCTCAAACACTGGTGAGATATATATACCTGAGGCTATGCTGGGTATTTTCTCCTCAGAGCTCTGCTCCTGGGGCCGCATAGGGCTGAGGCCAACCAGGGAGGGAGCTGTAACAGCCCGGACCTCTCTTGCTGTAGAGCATAGAAGCCTGGGAATCTTTTCTAGCATCGGGGAGCTTGGGCTTAGGGAATACCGCCATTATATCAGTCGCATGGGTAGAGTCAATAGCTATGTTTCCATCACCCTGTTTTTATGCACATTTTGAAGTATCGCATCATAAACGAGTGATGGAAAAGCCAAATTGTGAAAAAAAATTCCTTAATTCGCGAAAACGTTTTACGCTTACTTGAGGTAGTTTTTGACAAAATTTTACAAAAAATGGTTAATGCGAATAATGGGAGATGGAAACGTAGCGCACATTACACCCACGTGACTGATAGATTATTTCCTCATGATGCTAATTACTGCTCTTTTTAGGGAACCGAACCAAATAATTTGCCTAAGCTCAGTAATAAGAGTATCCTGTCGGAAGCGAATTATTTTAGTTTATTAAGTTAACCCCTCTGAAGCCTGGTGATTACTGCTAAAGATTTATTCTGAAAGAGGAAAGTCATTTACACCTGAGATGGCTTCAGGGAGAGTAAATCATGGCCTAATTTAAATTTTTGGGTTAGTATTGGCTTCGGGAATTCCGCCATTATATCAGTCGCATGGGTAGAGTCAATAGGGTCAATAATTTCTGGGTGAACTATCCCTTAAAAGAAACCACACTGCTCGACCACACACACTCCATGCAGTGACTGACTGTCATGTTAATGTATAGCTGTATGTGCATGCCACGAATCGAGAGCAACAGGTTTATGTCATGACACGTGATATACACATACACATCAAAATAACATTAAGCTAGTGATTACTTGCTGTGTGGCTGAGCAGTGTAGCGAATGGATAATCATATTATTCTGTCTTGTATTAATATACAAAAAGGGGCAACGGCTCTCAGACGGGAACCGACTCTCACCGTTCTCTTAAAGCAGTCGCTCATTGAGTCGAACAACACACATCACTACTGTTTCTGCTGAGTCCATGTTTTATTTACTGTTGCTTACTTGGTTACCAATACCACCGTCAGCCGCTAGAACTCCCTGATGGAAACGCACCTAATTCGCCTTTTTTTTTTTCCAAACTTGGAAAAGATTTGCTTCACGTTTAGAGGGAAACCCAGCTAATGTTTGCTATGCCCACTGTGTTTGTGCATATTCACAGCATAGTGAGGCAGGCGTTCCCTCAGCATGGTGGAGAGGGTATTGGTTCCCCATAGCGGCAATAGCAGGACGCAGCGTCGAGGTTCCACTTTGAAAGGGAACGCCTCAAGTTACGACTGTAACCCTGGTTCCCTGTGAAGGGAATTAGATGCTGTGTCTATGGCACCGTCCTTTAGACGGCGCTCCGCATGTGACGTCATGGACTGCGTGTGGCAATGATTAATGTTGTTTGTTTACTGGTGCCTCAGACGCCGGTCACACTGATCCCGTTCCCCACAGCGTCAATGCCCAGACGCAGCGTATCTGTCCTCTTCTCAGGGAACCAGGGTTACAGTCATAACCGTATGTTTTTAACACATACATTTTTTTTTAACTTTTTTCTCTTTCTGTCATTTTTGACATTTGATCAATTTAATGTGTCCTTTCTGAATAAAAGTCTTAATTTCTGACCACAAACTGTTGAATGATAGTACTGTATATATGGTAAATGCCCAGTGAACAGATGTACATGATGCATGGTGCCCACTATGACAGATGTATTTTGGTGAACAGCAACAAATACATTAATAATACCAAGTTTTCCTTAGATCTCATTCGATTGAAAAGTGTATTTTTACCTGGATCTCCTGGAATAAAAGACAGAAGCTGATATTCCAGAGGCAGTTGATGCTTCATCACTTTGGTCAGCCATGCTAAATTAATGTTGTCATAAATAAAGAACACAACGACATATAAAGAGGACAGTCATATAGAGTGATGGGCAAGGGTCAACGGTCATCAGCCGTGGTGGTCTGGATGGTTAAAATGGTTTGTTAAGATCTCTAGTGGACACCATGCATCAGAGGGTTACATGAAATCATGATGTCTGCCTGTGCTACGTGACAAAATATTCATATTCACATGCAGGATTGAATATGAATATTGATGTTCAAATGTGGGTAACACGTTACATTAAGTTTTCATTTATTAGCATTAGTTATTTATATTAACATGAACAATTAACAATGATTTTACAACATTTATTCAACAATACGATGCTAGTTTCAACATTTACTAATAGGCTACAAAATCAAAAGTTGTGTTGTGTAATCTGTTAAAATCAAAAATTGTGTCAACATTAGTTAATGAACAAACCTTAAAGGGGTCCTATTATGCTTTTCCACTTTTTCAGCTTCAGTTAGTGTGTAATGTTGCTGTTTGAGCATAAAAAATGGTTGAGTTGCATTAGAGAAGACAGTGTTGATGCTTTCTAAAAGAGACACTGTTTTTTCCAACCCGTTTCCAAAACTCACTTGTCTGACCTTCCTAACTTAAGAAAGGTTAAGATTTATTTTAAACACAATCCTAAATTTTATATGGCACTGCACATTTTATGGAGAACAGCTTGTTTTCTGTAGCTTTTGTGAGCTCTCGCATTTAAGACAGTTCACCGCTCCTTAGGAAAATTAACCATGGATTAGTGACTGATTTCTGTTTGTATTACCTTAGTTTTCCAACAAATATCACAATCAAATGGTGGACAACATTGTATCTATAACGTATAAGAAAATAAAAAAAACATTCCAGTCTGAAACGTCCTGTGAAATCATTGCTTGCAATGTCCGAATTAAATCCGTTCTGCCCGATCCTCGTGTTGGTTAACATTGTCAGGGTCTGAATCGGGCTCGAATTGGTTTGAAATTGACGCCATCATTAATATTTACAGCTGAGTAGAGCTCGCGGTTATGAAGGGCCAATCACAACACACTGGACCAACTAACCAATCACAGCACATTTGGACTTCATCGAAATCAGGGTGTTTGAGCCAGACTGGTGATAGAGGAACTGTAATAATATAAATATGTGAAAAATAATGTGTTTTTTGAACAATCAAGCATGAAAACATATTCTAGTAACAAGGCACAATAGAACCCCTTTAAATTACTGCATCTCTGTTACTAAAATGAAGGTTAAGAAATGCTGTTAGCTAATGCATGAACTAATATTAACAAATTAGACTTTATGGTAAAGTGTTACCCGGAGGTGTGGGCGGATGTATGATTTCATATGAAACACAAGCCTTACCATTAAAAGCATCATGATGAGGTTTGTCATGTACGCAGGGAATCGGTCTTTACATGTCAGCTTCTCTTTCTCTGGCTAAAGAAAAAAAAGAACAAGCAGAGTTTCTGTCTTTTTTAGCACAGATATCTGAACATTCTTAAATCAAGATATATTTACTGGACTATTAAAAAGATTTCAGGTATTAAGTCTTGTTTACTGAAAATAAAATCATCAAAATTGAGTGACTTTATGCTTAAAACAAGAACAAATATAATATCCACCAATGGGGTTTAAATTAAGTTTATTTTTCTGACCGCATTGGCAGATATTCTTTCTTGGTTTCAGCAAAAACTCACTTCATTTTGATAAATTTTTCATAAACAAGACTCAATGTGTTCAGTCATTTTCTTGATGTAAGAATGTTTAGATATTTGTACTGGACAACAAGACTGAAACACTGAGGAAGAGCGTCATGTCCTTCAGTGTTCACATTAGAGAGGGGTATTTTTAGTGTTAGCAGTATCTTATTTTAACCAAGTAATTCTATGGTTATGAATATTTAATCAAAACCGATAACTATTAAATAATTTAAATAATAGATGAACTATCAAATATTGCTAATATCATAGCCTACGGCAAATATTGCCGTATTTCCGTTCATTTTGGCAATTCATACTGTTTGAGTATGTAACTGTTACTGTCATACTGTTACTGTTGGAGAACTGGCCCCCCGACTGAGTCTGGTTTCTCCCAAGGTTTTTTCCTCCATTCTGTCCCTGATGGAGTTTTGGTTCCTTGCCACTGTTGCCTTGGCTTTTGGCTTGCTTAGTTGGGGACATTTAATATCCAATAATATTATAGATCTGCCTTACTTAAAAGTATTGTAGGTAGGATTTTTATAAAAAACTTTTTTCCAAATTTGTTTAAACTTTCTATATATATCAATGCATAATTAAAATGTAAGTACTCTGATAAAAAGAGTATAAAAATCGAGTGACTCTAGACCGTTTAATCTGCACTAAACACAGCTCATTATTTCCATTCGGGACGAAACAAAGGATTGGCTTAGGCGACTGTCACTCTCTCGCAACCATGGCAACCACCCTTTTGCCACACAGGACCTGCCCACTTGCGCGCGCATCCGTTTGATTTGAGGAATTCAAGAGGCACGGAACCTAGGAATAGCAAAACAATGGCAGAGAAAGACCAACCAAGATGCAAAACTCGACGCAGGTCCTCTTGTCCAAGAAGTGCTCCTCGCCCTGCACTTCGACCACCCCGTCCTCGGCCTCTACTTCCTCGGACCCTAGTTGCACGGCCTCTTGCACGACCTCCTCTGCTTCGCTCTCGACCCCGGATCTGTCCTCGAGCTGACGATGCGGTACTCGTCTCTGGAGTGTAGTCCTCATCAGAGTCAACAATGCTTTCATCATGGAAACTCTTACATGCAGAACACCATATATGTTATGAATCTTACACGAAATTCATCTTCATCACAGTGTAAATGATGGCAATGGAAAAACGTGTATCATGCAACCTGTTTTTAGCTTTGCCTTATAGATAACTAGCTCGTTAGCAAATCAATAAATGTATATTTTAAACTTTACCAATATCAATATGCTAGCTTGATAGTGAGTACTAAAATACATCTTATTTGTTTATCTTCATAATGATAAAGTTAGATTTTTTTATTACATGTGATTCTGACATGATGTCACTACATGCACTGCGCTCCTTCCTCTCCGCTCGTCTCAGGTCAATAATGCGTCTTCAGTTTAGCGGTCGGAGTCGCGCGTTCATGTGTTTTGGAGGCGTGGCTTTGGGAGGAGCCCAGAAGGGAGGGGGTGGAGTGAATGGAAATAATGAGCTGTCTTTAAAACAGTCGTGAGAGGTCTACAGACACTCGATTTTTATACTTTCTTTTTCAGAGTACTTACATTTTAATTGTGCATTGATATATACAGAAAGTTTAAACAAATTTGGAAAAAAGTTTTTTTATAAAAATCCTACCTACAATACCTTTAAGGTGGACGTTGACGCAATTTTCTTTTAGTAACAAACTTTGTTGTATTAGTTTCATGTTATCACTGTGAAGCTGCTTTGATACAGTCTGTATTGTAAAAAGCGCTATATAAATAAAGGTGACTTGACTTGACTTGTTTCAAAGCAGCCTCACAGAAATGCTATAGAGCATCGCAAACATATTCATCATGAAATCACCTTCTGGGATTTGTGGTCTGTCCTCAGAGATTTCTGCATGACTCTGAATTCATATTCGGCTCGCGGGTGATCCTGACGTAAACAAATGACAATATATATGACAAAACTGACTCAAAAACAAGAAAAAAGAGAAAGAAAGATAGATAGATAGAAAGAAAGAAAGAAAGAAAGAAAGAGAGAAAGAAAGAAAAAGAGAAAGAGAGAGCGAGAGAGAGAGAGAGAGAGAGAGAGAGAGAGAGAGAGAGAAAGAAAGAGAGAAAGATGAAAGTCTTCAGGTGAGTGTAAAGCTGTCCGCATGCTAGAAACCCTGTGAAAGACTCGAGAGGAAAGCTGTGAGTCGTGGATAAAGAGAATACAGTCAGAGATCAGAGATTTTAATATGTTCAAACCTTCAGTGCTTCCTACAGACACACACACACACAGTGGGGAAGAAGAGGATGACAACATTAAATGACACTAGAGAAATGAGCTGTAGTGATCATGTGACTGTGTGTGTGTGTGTGTGTGTGTGTGTGTTGTCATGTGATCAGACCTCCTCGTCCTCGAAGCCTGTGAGATCCCACTCATAGTTGAGCCGCATCTGTCTCCTCTTCCAGTGCTCCATGAAGAACGCCGCTGCAACACACGCACACGCACACACACACACACACACACCCCAGCATTAATCACACTGACCGTAGGTAATTAACTCATCACACACCTGAGGAACTGCGCTAAATGTAGCAGGAACTGATCAAATATTAACGGTTCGATTATAGAGGTGATTAATGATGAAGAGCGCATAAAAAGATATTTTCCCGTATTGGTCGAATCCATGGATGAGAATTCAAATGAAAGTCATAATGGAAACAAAGACAGTTTTCCAGCCATACAGAGCCTGAATGAACAACAGTGAAGATTTCTGGGGGACACTCTAAGACACACGATGCTCGGCTGATACTCTGTGATGTGTGTGTGTTGGACGAGCAACATCTGTCGTGCGTCTCCTGCGCAGTAAATCTGGTGTGTGAACTCCTGCCCTGCGAACCGAGCCGAAGTCACGACTTCCTGTCCAGATCCCTGAGCACTCGACACTGAGCAGAGCAGAGCCGTACACGCACGCATAATAAAACCCTCCAGACGGGAGATGTTTACTCTGAAACAGACAGAGCCGTTCAGAGATAGAGACACACACTGTCCTTCCAGCTCCAGATTCCCCAACTAACAGGGGGAATTCACTAAAGTATGCTAACTCTAGATGGCACCTGTAAGGCAATATACTGTGTTTGATTAACAGTTGCTACAACATGACAACTATAGCTAATATTCAACATACATACGTGTGTGTGTGTAATGGGTAGGTTTAGGGGTCAGGTAGGTTAGTGTGCGTGTGCATGTGTGTGTGTGTGTAATGGGTAGGTTTAGGGGTCAGGTTAGTGTGTGTGTGCATGTGTGTGTGTGTGTGTGTGTGTGTGCTGATGATTCCTTGAGGAAAGGCTGACAGTCGGATCAAACACAAGGCTACACTGATGGAGGAGCAGAATGGAGGATCTCTGGGTCTCAGGCTCTCAAGATCTCGGGATCTCAGGCTCTCGGGAGCTCAGGATCTCAGGCTCTTGGGATCTCAGGATCTCGGGATCTTGGGGTTTAGGGATCTCAGGATCTCAAGGTTTAGGGATCTCGGGATCTCAGGCTTTCAGGATCTCAGGCTCTCTGGATCTCACACAGCCAACTTCCCAGTGTTAAATTAACACTCCTGGTGTATATATAGTACAATGTAAAATTTACATTGTTAAAAGCGCTGTATAAATGAGGATGACTTGACTTGACTTGACTATAGGTCCAACTACAGGGTGTTAAAATTAACACTGAAGCAGTGTTGAAGTTAATGAGATAATTAAGTGATTAATTAAGTGATGAATGGCCATTAGTGGTGACACCTAATGTTAATAAGAAGAATCGTTGAAGGAAAGTGAAACAACAAGAACAGAAAAAAAGAGAAACACAAGAACTACTGACTTTGAGCCATTACACATTATTGCACTTATTATTACCAGTTTGACTTTATTTCTGTCATACATCTACACACAGTCTTATTTAGATTTACAAAAGTTTAGATGGTGATGTTTTATGGAATGTTTCATTTCATGTCACCATTATGGTGATCAGTGTTTGATTTAATTGGCCTCTTGACCCTTTACTTTTTAATATAAGTTTTTATCTGGCCGCTCCAACTCCGTGTTCCTTAAGCACATTTGTTGTGGCAAGAGAAACTATGACCTGGGCTGCGTTTCCCAAAAGCATCGTAAGCCTAATTTGATTGTACAGACCATATGTTGAAATTGTTCTACGATCAAGTTAGACTTAAGATGCTTTTGGGAAATGAAGCCTAGGTAATGATGGTAATGTTTAGATCAAATCAAATCCTACAATCCTGTAGTGGCCTGATACATTGAACCAGCATTATGAACTGATTATACAAATGTTTTATTCATATTCATTACAGTAGCTAATTCCAGCAGTGCTTTAATAATCTGAAGGTTTTAAAATCACTCACAGACATCAATAATCTATGTATCTCAACAATAGTGACAATCACACAAATGCTTCATGTTGAAGTGCATTATGGGACCCACCAATCAAAACACATCCATGGCTCACATCATGCATTACAGCATGAATAAATTATGCAGCTGAATTGTGTTGTAATTTTCCTTGGTTTTTCCTGTTTGCTTTTATTTTGCTTTTGTTTTGTTAGGACTTTAGTAGCTTGTTTTGTGATGTTCAGAGTTGATCTGTTTGTCACTTGTTTGTTTATTGTCACCATTGTTGAGATTCATAAGCTGATTCTTGATGTCTGTGTGTCCAAACACAATAGCTTCTGTGCACAAAGTATTTTAAATTTTTTTATATTGCTGTTGGATCTCAAACTGTTGAATCTCAGGGCTACAATCACCAATGCTAAAATTAGACATCAAGCATATAGTCAAATATTTAGACTCTGAACGACATCAGTGAATCAGGTCACTACATGATGATAATGTAATCATCAAACCATATTGTGAGCAGGTTTTCTCTTGCAGTCACAAATGTGCTTTATAAACACAACGTTTGAACAGACAGAGGACATCTAACCATAAAAAAAGAAAAGGGTCAAGAGCTCACCTTAAGCAAATGCTGACCATCATAATGGTGACTTGAAATTAAAAATTCCATAAAACATTTCCATCTATAAGTGCCATAATGTGTAATGGCTCGAAGTCAGTAGTTCTTGTGTTTCTCTTTTTTTCCTTTCTTGTTGTTTCTCTTTCCTTCAATGATTCTTCTTATTAACATTAGGTGTCACCACTAATGGCCAATCATCACTTAATTAATCACTTAATTATCTCATTAACTTCAACACTGCTTCAGTGTTAATTGTTAACACCCTGTAGTTGGACCTATATGTACACCAGGAGTGTTAATTTAACACTGGGGATTTTTCTGTGCAGGCTCTCAGGAGATCAGGCTCTCAGGATCTCAGGATCTCGGGATCTCGGGATCTCGGGATCTCGGGGTTTCGGGATCTCGGGGTCTCGGGAGCTCAGGATTTCGGGATCCCGGGATCTCAGTATCTCAGGCTCTCGGGATCACGGGGTCTCGGGAGCTCGGGATCTCAGGCTCTCGGGATCTCGGGATCTCAGGCTCTCGGGATCACGGGGTCTCGGAAGCTCGGGATCTCGGGCTCTCGGGAGCTCAGGCTCTCGGGATCTCAGGCTCTCAGCCTCTCGGGATCTCAGGATCTCGGCAGCTCACCCCACAGTGCCATGAAGATGGAGAAGAAGACGGTGGCGGGGTTGTCGAACAGGTGGCTGGCGCGGGCTGTCCCACACGCCGTGCTCAGGTTCCAGTAGCTGCACACGCGGTCACACAGCGGACACATGGTGATGTTCCTCCGCTGGTCACAGATCTCCATACTGCACACAGAAGAAGCGCTTGAGTAGAGACTCTCACACACCTGATCCAGTTCAGCTTCAGACTGTTACCTCTGCTTTATTACATACTCTAATACATTTCATCTCATTCCGTTCATGTTCTGAAGGTTACACAATTTCCAACTCCCTTTCTATCCTTCACTCTTATGTACAAAAACTATCACAACATCATTTTAAATGAAACTATTTTAGGTGTAGTTTCTGGATAAAAGTGCAGGATCAGTTTCAGCAGGCTCTTTTCAGACTGTCATAATATCCTGACAGAGACAAACTCCAGAGGGACTTTCAGACAGATGTTTGGGTTTTATATGCTCTTTCTCAGCGTATGAACTTCCTCTTGAGCAGTTTGAGGCTTTAGCTCAGGATGGGGGGCTCGACTTTATTAACCAGCAGTATTTCTGGCATCACAAAGCTGAGACATGAGTTCATAGCAGTTCCAGTTATTAAAATAGAACTTGTCAAAGATGTTTTGTGAAAGCTATACTCTAAAATTTGCTGCTTTATTTTTTACTCAGACTGCTGGGTTTTGCCTTTGTTGAGTTATTTTAAAAGTGTTGGGTTTCTAAATAGACTAAATTAATTGTTTAGAAATATACAGTGCTGGGTAGTAACTGGTTACATGTATGGTACACGTAATCAGATTCCAAGGTTACACTTTATTTAGGAGACATAGTTACAATGTACTTACTCTAGCAAGTACTGAGTAATATTAAGGAACTACATGTACTTAGTATTATAGATTAACGGATAGGGTTAGGGTTTGGGTTAGGGTTAGATACTTGTAATTATGCATAATAACCCTACCTAAAATATGTAATGAAATGGATTACATTACTAACAAAAATTTTTTGGTCATGTAATTTGGAATCAGTAACCAACATAGACTGTAAAAAAATATAGGGGCGTAGTGACACTGACGTGACCCATATGTTTCTGAAGAGCATTTCTGAAGCCCAAAGTGTGCGGAGCCGGCCGTCGCCATATTAGCCGCGCGTCACTCCCGGATAACAGAAAATGTGCAGCGAGGCGGATTAGCTGAGGTGACGTAGCGCTAACAGACAAATGGCTAGCAGTGACATCAGCGGCAATCCACCTGTCACTCAAGTGACCACGCCCTTAATTATGCAGAACTTTAAGGCTTTATATAATTTAAACGGATGAGTTATAAAACAATCCCCCCCCCCCCCCCTCACAGTCATCATGAAGGGCAACATTAGCTATATAGACCAAAAGCACTTTTTGCACCAGCCTGTAAACATGTTTTCTTTGTGCTGTAAGATGGGCATTTTAACATGCGGGTCTATGGGATTGAGTCTCTTCTGCAGCCGGCCTCTAGTGGCCAGTCGATGAACTGCAGTTTATGTCTCTTCCGTGTTGGATTCAAGAGAGAGACAGGGAGGGTGCCGCTTGGTATCCGAGTACAATTTGTCAGTAATCTAACCAGCACTAACACAGTTTTTATTCGTTATAAGCTGACATTGGTTTAAGTTTGAAACTGCTGGGTTAAAATGCACATCATGTATTCTGCTATCCTTTAATTATATCAAACTTAATGATATTTTATTTGGTCTGTACCAAAATAAGGTGATCCATTTTACTTCTGATTTGTGACATTTGTCATTTTCTGTTTGAGAGTAATTCCACTTTATGGTAACGCAATGATAACACAGCTTTCTTTTACAGTTAATATTAATAAATTAATATGCGTGTGCGTGCGTTTTGATTGGCCACTGACCTGGGAATGTCGTCATCAACAGTAACGCATCCATAGAGGAACACAATGACGCCCACTAAGGAAGCAGGGATCAGCATCTGGGTATAAACCCCAAGCCAGGCAAAGTAGAGGCCGATCTTCTCCCCGAAGTACTTCCTGCGAGACAAGCAAGAGATTACTAATGAAGTTCCAGCGCGGAGAGAGCTGTGTGAGAGTCTGAGATGTACCGGATCAAGCCGATGGGCTGGTACTTGTAGAAGACGCTGTAGCTCGCCCACTCTTCATACAGCAGCTGAAATACAGGCAGAAACACGGCCTTCAATATCACCACAGTCTTCACTATCACCACAGTCTTCACTATCCCCACAGTCTTCACTATCACCACAGTCTTCACTATCACCACAGTCTTCACTATCACCACAATCACCACAGTCTTCACTATCACCACAGTCTTCACTATCACCACAATCACCACAGTCTTCACTATCACCACAGTCTTCACTATCACCACAGTCTTCACTATCACCACAATCACCACAGTCTTCACTATCACCACAGTCTTCACTATCACCACAATCACCACAGTCTTCACTATCACCACAGTTTTCACTATCACCACAATCACCACAGTCTTCACTATCACCACAGTCTTCACTATCACCACAGTCTTCACTATCACCACAATCACCACAGTCTTCACTATCACCACAGTCTTCACTATCACCACAGTCTTCACTATCCCCACAGTCTTCACTATCACCACAGTCTTCACTATCACCACAGTCTTCAGTATCACCACAGTCTTCACTATCACCACGGTCTTCACTATCCCCACAGTCTTCACTATCCCCACAGTCTTCAGTATCACCACAGTCTTCACTATCACCACAGTCTTCACTATCACCACAATCACCACAGTCTTCACTATCCCCACAGTCTTCACTATCACCACAATCACCACAGTCTTCACTATCACCACAGTCTTCACTATCACCACAGTCTTCACTATCACCACAGTCTTCACTATCACCACAGTCTTCACTATCACCACAATCACCACAGTCTTCACTATCACCACAGTCTTCACTATCACCACAGTCTTCACTATCACCACAGTCTTCACTATCACCACAGTCTTCACTATCACCACAGTCTTCACTATCCCCACAGTCTTCACTATCACCACAGTCTTCACTATCACCACAGTCTTCACTATCCCCACAGTCTTCACTATCACCACAGTCTTCACTATCACCACAGTCTTCACTATCACCACAATCACCACAGTCTTCACTATCCCCACAGTCTTCACTATCACCACAATCACCACAGTCTTCACTATCACCACAGTCTTCACTATCACCACAGTCTTCACTATAACCACAGTCTTCACTATCACCACAGTCTTCACTATCACCACAATCACCACAGTCTTCACTATCACCACAGTCTTCACTATCACCACAGTCTTCACTATCCCCACAGTCTTCACTATCACCACAGTCTTCACTATCACCACAGTCTTCACTATCCCCACAGTCTTCACTATCACCACAGTCTTCACTATCACCACAGTCTTCACTATCACCACAGTCTTCACTATCCCCACAGTCTTCACTATCACCACAATCACCACAGTCTTCACTATCACCAGAGTCTTCACTATCACCACAGTCTTCACTATCCCCACAGTCTTCACTATCACCCCAATCACCACAGTCTTCACTATCACCACAGTCTTCACTATCACCACAATCACCCCAGTCTTCACAATCACCACAGTCTTCACTATCACCACAGTCTTCACTATCACCACAATCACCACAGTCTTCACTATCACCACAGTCTTCACTATCACCACAATCACCACAGTCTTCACTATCACCACAGTTTTCACTATCACCACAATCACCACAGTCTTCACTATCACCACAGTCTTTACTATCACCACAGTCTTCACTATCACCACAGTCTTCACTATCACCACAATCACCACAGTCTTCACTATCACCACAGTCTTCACTATCACCACAGTCTTCACTATCACCACAGTCTTCACTATCACCACAGTCTTCACTATCACCACAGTCTTCACTATCACCACAGTCTTCACTATCACCACAGTCTTCACTATCCCCACAGTCTTCACTATCCCCACAGTCTTCAGTATCACCACAGTCTTCACTATCACCACAGTCTTCACTATCACCACAATCACCACAGTCTTCACTATCCCCACAGTCTTCACTATCACCACAATCACCACAGTCTTCACTATCACCACAGTCTTCACTATCACCACAGTCTTCACTATCACCACAATCACCTCAGTCTTCAAAATCACCACAATCACCACAGTCTTCACTATCACCACAGTCTTCACTATCACCACAGTCTTCACTATCACCACAGTCTTCACTATCACCACAATCACCACAGTCTTCACTATCACCACAGTCTTCACTATCACCACAGTCTTCACTATCCCCACAGTCTTCACTATCACCACAGTCTTCACTATCACCACAGTCTTCACTATCCCCACAGTCTTCACTATCACCACAGTCTTCACTATCACCACAGTCTTCACTATCACCACAGTCTTCACTATCCCCACAGTCTTCACTATCACCACAGTCTTCACTATCACCACAGTCTTCACTATCACCACAATCACCACAGTCTTCACTATCACCACAGTCTTCACTATCACCACAGTCTTCACTATCACCACAGTCTTCACTATCACCACAATCACCACAGTCTTCACTATCACCACAGTCTTCACTATCACCACAATCACCACAGTCTTCACTATCACCACAGTTTTCACTATCACCACAATCACCACAGTCTTCACTATCACCACAGTCTTCACTATCACCACAGTCTTCACTATCACCACAGTCTTCACTGTCACCACAATCACCACAGTCTTCACTATCACCACAGTCTTCACTATCACCACAGTCTTCACTATCCCCACAGTCTTCACTATCACCACAGTCTTCACTATCACCACAGTCTTCACTATCACCACGGTCTTCACTATCCCCACAGTCTTCACTATCCCCACAGTCTTCAGTATCACCACAGTCTTCACTATCACCACAGTCTTCACTATCACCACAGTCTTCACTATCACCACAATCACCACAGTCTTCACTATCCCCACAGTCTTCACTATCACCACAATCACCACAGTCTTCACTATCACCACAGTCTTCACTATCACCACAGTCTTCACTATCACCACAGTCTTCACTATCACCACAGTCTTCACTATCACCACAATCACCACAGTCTTCACTATCACCACAGTCTTCACTATCACCACAGTCTTCACTATCCCCACAGTCTTCACTATCACCACAGTCTTCACTATCACCACAGTCTTCACTATCCCCACAGTCTTCACTATCACCACAGTCTTCACTATCACCACAGTCTTCACTATCCCCACAGTCTTCACTATCACCACAGTCTTCACTATCACCACAGTCTTCACTATCACCACAATCACCACAGTCTTCACTATCCCCACAGTCTTCACTATCACCACAATCACCACAGTCTTCACTATCACCACAGTCTTCACTATCACCACAGTCTTCACTATAACCACAGTCTTCACTATCACCACAGTCTTCACTATCACCACAATCACCACAGTCTTCACTATCACCACAGTCTTCACTATCACCACAGTCTTCACTATCCCCACAGTCTTCACTATCACCACAGTCTTCACTATCACCACAGTCTTCACTATCCCCACAGTCTTCACTATCACCACAGTCTTCACTATCACCACAGTCTTCACTATCACCACAGTCTTCACTATCCCCACAGTCTTCACTATCACCACAATCACCACAGTCTTCACTATCACCAGAGTCTTCACTATCACCACAGTCTTCACTATCCCCACAGTCTTCACTATCACCCCAATCACCACAGTCTTCACTATCACCACAGTCTTCACTATCACCACAATCACCCCAGTCTTCACTATCACCACAGTCTTCACTATCACCACAGTCTTCACTATCACCACAATCACCACAGTCTTCACTATCACCACAGTCTTCACTATCACCACAATCACCACAGTCTTCACTATCACCACAGTTTTCACTATCACCACAATCACCACAGTCTTCACTATCACCACAGTCTTTACTATCACCACAGTCTTCACTATCACCACAGTCTTCACTATCACCACAATCACCACAGTCTTCACTATCACCACAGTCTTCACTATCACCACAGTCTTCACTATCACCACAGTCTTCACTATCACCACAGTCTTCACTATCACCACAGTCTTCACTATCACCACAGTCTTCACTATCACCACAGTCTTCACTATCCCCACAGTCTTCACTATCCCCACAGTCTTCAGTATCACCACAGTCTTCACTATCACCACAGTCTTCACTATCACCACAATCACCACAGTCTTCACTATCCCCACAGTCTTCACTATCACCACAATCACCACAGTCTTCACTATCACCACAGTCTTCACTATCACCACAGTCTTCACTATCACCACAATCACCACAGTCTTCACTATCACCACAGTCTTCACTATCACCACAGTCTTCACTATCCCCACAGTCTTCACTATCACCACAGTCTTCACTATCACCACAGTCTTCACTATCACCACAATCACCACAGTCTTCACTATCACCACAGTCTTCACTATCACCACAATCACCACAGTCTTCACTATCCCCACAGTCTTCACTATCACCACAGTCTTCACTATCCCCACAGTCTTCACTATCACCACAGTCTTCACTATCCCCACAGTCTTCACTATCACCCCAATCACCACAGTCTTCACTATCACCACAGTCTTCACTATCACCACAATCACCCCAGTCTTCACTATCACCACAGTCTTCACTATCACCACAGTCTTCACTATCACCACAATCACCACAGTCTTCACTATCACCACAGTCTTCACTATCACCACAATCACCACAGTCTTCACTATCACCACAGTTTTCACTATCACCACAATCACCACAGTCTTCACTATCACCACAGTCTTTACTATCACCACAGTCTTCACTATCACCACAGTCTTCACTATCACCACAATCACCACAGTCTTCACTATCACCACAGTCTTCACTATCACCACAGTCTTCACTATCACCACAGTCTTCACTATCACCACAGTCTTCACTATCACCACAGTCTTCACTATCACCACAGTCTTCACTATCCCCACAGTCTTCACTATCCCCACAGTCTTCAGTATCACCACAGTCTTCACTATCACCACAGTCTTCACTATCACCACAATCACCACAGTCTTCACTATCCCCACAGTCTTCACTATCACCACAATCACCACAGTCTTCACTATCACCACAGTCTTCACTATCACCACAGTCTTCACTATCACCACAATCACCACAGTCTTCACTATCACCACAGTCTTCACTATCACCACAGTCTTCACTATCCCCACAGTCTTCACTATCACCACAGTCTTCACTATCACCACAGTCTTCACTATCACCACAATCACCACAGTCTTCACTATCACCACAGTCTTCACTATCACCACAATCACCACAGTCTTCACTATCCCCACAGTCTTCACTATCACCACAGTCTTCACTATCCCCACAGTCTTCACTATCACCACAGTCTTCACTATCCCCACAGTCTTCACTATCACCACAGTCTTCACTATCACCTATCACCACAGTCTTCACTATCCCCACAGTCTTCACTATCACCACAGTCTTCACTATCACCACAGTCTTCACTATCACCACAATCACCACAGTCTTCACTATCCCCACAGTC
This sequence comes from Tiaroga cobitis, assembly GCA_030578255.1. Taxonomy (NCBI): domain Eukaryota; kingdom Metazoa; phylum Chordata; class Actinopteri; order Cypriniformes; family Leuciscidae; genus Tiaroga; species Tiaroga cobitis. The sequence continues at coordinate 34,345,492 of CM060615.1, read as the reverse complement.
TTCACTATCACCACAATCACCACAGTCTTCACTATCACCACAGTCTTCACTATCACCACAGTCTTCACTATCACCACAGTCTTCACTATCACCACAATCACCACAGTCTTCACTATCACCACAGTCTTCACTATCACCACAGTCTTCACTATCCCCACAGTCTTCACTATCACCACAGTCTTCACTATCACCACAGTCTTCACTATCCCCACAGTCTTCACTATCACCACAGTCTTCACTATCACCACAGTCTTCACTATCACCACAGTCTTCACTATCCCCACAGTCTTCACTATCACCACAATCACCACAGTCTTCACTATCCCCACAGTCTTCACTATCACCCCAATCACCACAGTCTTCACTATCACCACAGTCTTCACTATCACCACAGTCTTCACTATCACCACAGTCTTCACTATCACCACAATCACCACAGTCTTCACTATCCCCACAGTCTTCACTATCACCACAATCACCACAGTCTTCACTATCACCACAGTCTTCACTATCACCACAGTCTTCACTATCACCACAGTCTTCACTATCACCACAGTCTTCACTATCACCACAATCACCACAGTCTTCACTATCACCACAGTCTTCTCACTATCACCACAGTCTTCACTATCACCACAGTCTTCACTATCACCACAGTCTTTACTATCACATCACACTGTCTGCGGTTCAACTGTTCAATCCTTTTCCCCATTCACACAGAGGTCACACACAGCACTGACACTCACCTTCCGGTCATTAGGCTCAGCGTTCTCCCCTTCAACATCACCCTGATGGTGAAGAGAATAATCTATCATATCCTACAGATCATTCCAGTGCTAATGCATCCATTAATCAATCTAACTCTGTGTCAGATCCACAGAAACAGTGCTGGATACTCACATCATGTAGTGGATACGCAGCCAGATAAACGCCGCTGCCCAGCAGGCTGGTAATTCCTGAACAACATGTCGGAGGGATTGTTCTGTCAGTTACACGTTTGCTGTCAATGATGCACATCTAAGTGTATGGAGCACTGAAAGTGCTGTTCATTTTAAAGGAAAAATAATAATACTAGATTTCAAACTGCATAGACAAAGCAGTAGCTCACCCATGCTGAATTTGGCTTTTGTGCACTTGGTTCGCTTCAAAACTTCACATACCTAAAACAATGCACATATCAAAACATTTAATGATTAAATATGTAATTAATACTATGCATCTGACAATACTTTATACTTACTAATGAGCCTCTTGTTTTACTGTCGAAAAAGGAATCTCTGTCGGATAAATCAAACCTGTAAAGATAAAAGGTCACAAGTATGTTTTTCAATGCGTGTTTTGCGTCGATCTTTCTCTTGCATTCAGGTCCATTCACACAGATCGTATGTGCAAATCTCATTCATAACACCTGAACAGAACTCAACTGCACTCGGGCCATTAACTTGCTGTAAACACTGCTGAAATGTAAGGCAACACTTTCACTACGAAGGTCCACTTTAGTTTTACACTTTATTTAATATCATTTTCAAATATCCTATAGATTCCAGTTTAGTTTTAGTTAGTTTCATTAATGGTTTTGTTCATTTTAGTTTAGTTATTATTTTGTGAACACATTTTGTATTCAGTTTGTATATATTTAGTTTCACATTTTAGTTTTTTTTTTATTATTAATAATAGTTTAGTTAAAAGAACACTTCCAGTTAAAGACCTTTAATTTCAGCAAAGTTTAATGTTTGCAGTTTACAGTTAACTCTTGTGCAAACCTCTTAATAATAAAAATAAAATAATTGTTTGAGATTGAACAAAGAACCATAAATAAAAAATATTCATTCAAATGCATTCATATTAAAGATGAAATCTTGTTAAACATGTGGTGTGTAAGAAAAAAAAATATCCGTATGATTATTATGATTATTCTTTTATGGTTATTTCTATGATTAATCCTTTCAAGCATATTATTCCTGTATTGATCCATTCATGCTTTTTGTCTATTGTATCTTTCAATATCCTATACAGGTCTCATATTCATGTGTTCTATTCAGACCAGACATTTAGTTTACTTCTACTCTGAAAATGTCCGTCTATTTGTGGGATAGACATGTTCTTTTTTTTCCCGTTTTCTGCTCAGTGTGGTGTCTTGTCTAACTTGTGTGGTATCTTGTCTAGTTTCACATGAGAAGGTTATCTTACTTGGAATTCAGGTACAGCAGTATTTGCATACGGTGTAGACATGACGGAAATACTTATTTGGCCTTTTCTGCTTTTTTAGGGCTGGTTCACACAGAAAGTGCTTTTGCTTTGAAAACGTGAGACGCGGGCCGTGGAATGGGGGAAAAGCACAAGTCTCGAGACACGTCTTTTAAAAGTTGAACTTATTTTATCTTGAGTGGCGTGTAGTGCCATGCGCGAGACGCTGCAAAAGACGCGAGCGCAACGGTCATGCATGTCTATCTAGTGCGTGTTTACATTGAAAAATAAAGTAGCGAAGTAGCGAACGTAACCTCGGTTCCCTGAGAGTAAGGGAACGAGTATTGCGTAGCTATACGCAGTGGGGAAACTCCTTTTCCTCGAATTCTGAAGCTTAAAATGTAAAACGCATTTTGGTCACTCATTGGCTGTGCTGTGGAAACTGCACATCCAATGGTGCGGACGGCTCCAACGTGTGCGCCAATGAGCTATCATTACATCATACACGTCAGAGCCCGCCACAAGGGGCGTGGCCATAGCCCATGAAAGCCCCCGAAATAGCCATTATAGCAGGTTACATCGACTGAAGCGACATACTGCCATGCTACTCATTGCGGCCGGCTACGCAATACTCGTTCCCTTACTCTCAGGGAACCGAGGTTACGTTAGTAACCGAGAAGTTCCCTTTCGAGAATGGTCACTTCGTATTGCGTAGCTATACGCAGTGGGGACGCCATGCAAAACGCTGCACCGAGTAGCTGGTTGAAACTGCAGCTCAAGAACTCTGAGCTTACAGAGCCAGCCAGAAACCAGTGTATAATAATAAGACCAGACACTGTCGGGCCTCATAATATACCTCTATATAATGTAATGCCCAAACATCCATTTTTAACCCCATCACTTAGCACCAGACACAGTCGGGTCTAAACAATAAAGGGAATGATAACCGGCCAGAAGTGGGTTTTATAATGAATTAATTAATGTGTGCTTATGACATTGACCTATTATGTGGATAAGACCGGACACCTGTCGGGTCTAATTCATACGGAAAGGACCCTTGCCTGCCGGGAAGGAACCTCCATATTATAGAATTTCACGAACGTAGAGGGCGAGAACCAACCGGCCGCCGCACAGAAATCATGAATGGGAACCCCAGAGGACCAAGCCCAAGAAGAGGCCATGCCTCTAGTCGAATGAGCTCTAGTTCCAATATGGCAAACCTGACCCACTGAGGTGTATGCCAGAGAAAAAGCATCAACTATCCATCTGGATATTCTCTGCTTTGTGACAGGCGACCCTTTGGACCGGCCACTGAAGCAGACGAAGAGCTGTTTTGATTGTCTAAAAGACGCGGAACGCTCCAGATAAATTCTCAGTGCTCTGACAGGACAGAGTAGATTAGCCTCCCCGTCCTCTGAGGAAGGGGGAAGGGCCAATAAAGTGATCACCTGTGCTCTAAACGTAGTTGAAAGCACTTTAGGCACATAGCCATGTCTAGGTTTGAGGACAACCTTCGAGTCGCCAACACCAAACTCCAAACAAGAGGGGCTCACAGAGAGCGCCTCCAAATCTCCAACTCGCTTGACAGATGCCAGTGCCAGCAGGAGAGCAGTCTTTAGCGAGAGTATTTTGAGATCAACCGACTGAAGCGGTTCAAACGGTGGGCCCCTCAGGGCCTCAAGGACCGGCGAGAGGTCCCAAGGCGGAACAGATGGAGGTCTGGAGGGGTTAAGCCTCCTGGCTCCTTTCAGAAACCGTACCACCAAGTCATTTCTTCCTAGTGACCGGCCAGCCACCGGAGCATGATAAGCTGCGATGGCTGCCACATACACTTTGAGTGTGGACGGGGTCCTGCCCGTGTCTAATAGCTCTTGTAGGAAGGAGAGCACCACTGGTACCTCGCATGACACAGGTTCAAAACGTTTGTCCAGACACCAACTGGAAAACACTGACCATTTAGAAGCATACAGGCGCCTAGTAGAAGGGGCCCTGGCTTCATTGATCGTGCTTAGGACCTTCTCAGGAAGGTCCCGGGTACCCATTGAGGGGCCACACATGGAGAGCCCATAAATCGGGTCGTGGATGCCATATCGTCCCTTTCCGCCTGCGTGAGGAGCAATGTTCCCTCTAAGCTGCGCGCTTGCGTGTGCGGCTGCGCACTTCTGATGCCTCCGCCTCACACTTCTGAAGCGACAAACTGACCAGACAAACTGTTTTCATTTCCAGGCAGTTGATGTGTAAGCTCTGCTCCGTGCTTGACCAGAGGCCGGAGACAGGCTTGCCCTCATGTAACGCTCCCCAACCTTGGTTGGAAGCGTCTGTGAAAACCACCTTCCAAATGGAAATCACATCCAAACTCATGCCCTCGAGATACCAGTCTTGAGCCAGCCAGGGAATCAGTGCCCGTGGACAACCGCGATTCACCGTGACATATAGGCTGCCTGACCGCCACGAGCTGGCTGGCACACGGCACTTGAGCCAGTGTTGCAGCGGGTGCATGTGCAGTAGTCCCAAACGGAGTACTGACGACGCGGCTGCCATGAGACCCAAAAGTTTCTGAAACCTTTTCAGGCGTTAGCGTTCGCCTGCCCTGAATGAGGTTGCAAGCTGTTGAATAGAGAGCGCGCGCTCTGCTGTGAGGCGCGCTCTCATAGTCATAGAGTCGATAACCGTGCCCAGAGAGATCACACTCTGGTGGGGATACAGTTTGCTCTTGGATATATTGATTCTGAGACCCAGACATTGCAAATGGTTCAGAATCAAAGACCTGTGGTGTAACAGTTCGGTTCTCGACTGGGCTAGAATCAGCCAATCGGTGAGATAATTCAGCACGCGCACCCCCTGAAGCCTCAGGTGGGAGAGCGCCGCGTCTATGCACTTCGTGAACGTGCGAGGTGCTAAAGACGAGGATTTGTTTTATGGTCAACATTTTGAATGACCGTCTCATGAGAGCTCTGTTCAAATGTCTCAGATCTAAAATGGGTCTGATACCGCCGTCTTTTTTCGGAACTAGAAAATAGCGGCTGTAAAAACCCGAATGCTGCAGCACGGGGGGGACAGGGTCATTCGCCCCTTTTGCTAGCAGATTGTGTATTTTGGAGCGAAGCACGTGACCCACGTTGCTTCTCACCGAAGTCTCTATAACCGCCTGAAACTTTATTGTGTTTATAACCCAACTCGACACACCGGGGATGGCTTGCCAGGCCAGGACATGTGTGGCTAGGGTTTGACACATGTTTTGGGACGGGCCGCCTAACACAGGGGACCTGATACCCTTACATTGTGATTTGTGCACATACTGAGTGTTGGACTGACTGCACAGGCTTTTTCCTGGGGAAAGTCAGTGTAACAACTGGGAGGGGGCCGCCTAGTGAAGGGGGACCTTAAACCTGTGTGTTGTGATTGTGAAACATACTCTTTTTGTGCTTTATGTGGCTTCGCCGTGAGGACAGCGTTTGTTTGTAGAGGTGCGCGCAGTGCAGCGGGCCTGTTGACAATAATACAATCTCCAGCCGCCTGAGTTAGACAGGGAGCTGTGAGAAGTGTCATGGGATTTTGAGCAGTGACTATCTGTGGCGGCGCACGCTTCGTAGCGGGCGCACTGACTGCAGTGATAGTGTGCGGCATGAGTGGCGCGCGCTTGTAACGGGCCTAGGCCTCTCCGTGAAAAAATTTCAGCGAAGCCGAGATCCAAACTCGGGTCTCTGGCTCAGAATCCACCACTGACTCACATGGGGGGATTGACAGGGAAGAGCTCTTATAGCTTTTGCAGTGAGAGAGAACATTTTCAGCGTGGTTGATTTAAGGCATGAAAACAGTGCTGTTGTGTCTGAATCACGGAGAAGGTTCTGCGTGATGAACAGAATGTAAGGGAGCGGTAGCTCTCTTGTGTCGTAAAGAGAGATAGCCGCGTGCACATCTGACCGCGCACTTCTTCCGTCACTGCTCAATGAGGGAAGGAAGCGGGCACGCGCATGAAAGAACCTTTCATTGTTAGAAAGCGCTCTTCTGTGTGATGTACAAAACAGAGGGCGTGGTAGATCTCGTGTCGTAAAGAGAGCTAGCCACGTGAACACATACCCGCGAGAGGCGGTTTGCCGTCCAAAAAGGAGAGCTAGCCGTGACCGCAGCGTCGAGACGGGCATGCCCTCACAGACCGAGCATCCCCCGGCAGAAAGTGCAGCTTGAGCATGGACGGAACCCAGGGACGCAACGCACATAGCATGCCCGTCCGCCTCGTGCAGACGAGAGCCGCACGTGGCGCATGAAGAGCGAGGCATTTGAAAAAACGCCTGCTGTCCTAAAAGCAAAAGCAAAGGATATGCGTTGGTCGCCGGATAGCGACAGCAGAGAGGCGACAGGGGAAGACGGTTCCTGAAACGAAGGCGAAATCCGCTGTAGAGATGCACACTCTAACTGTAGGGCTGGTTTCAACGGCGAAGCTTTCAGAGGACTCAAGAGACATGAAGTATGTCGCTGAAGGAGATGAAATCTGCTATAATGACTATTTCGGGGGCTTTTATGGGCTATGGCCACGCCCCTTGTGGCGGGGTCTGACGCGTATGACGTAATGACAGCTCATTGGCGCACAAGTTGGAGCACCATTGGATGTGCAGTTGCCGCAGCACAGCTAGCACGGTGAATGTCTGGCTCACTCATTGGCTGTGCTGCGGCAACTGCACATCCAATGGCGCGGACGGCTCCAACGTGTGCAAAATGCGTTTTACTTTTTAAGCTTCAGAATTCGAGGAAAAGGAGTTTCCCCACTGCGTATAGCTACGTAATTCGAAGTGACCGTTCTCGAAAGGGAACTTGATTTTCTGGTACAGGGTGAGAGCTTTTTAATTACGAAAATGATTATTTATTTTTGCTAATTATTATTTAATTTCAGTAGGTTTTTAAGTAACTGTTGTTCGTTTGGTTTCATTTTAGTTTTTCATTCAGGTTTAAATCTTTATTTAATTTCAGTTTAAAAAATGTTTTTTGACTAATAGTTTTAGTCTTAGTTTCAGTTTTGGTTTACGAAAATGACCTTCCTTCACATGAGAGCGAGGACATTTAGGCAATGCTTTATTATAAGGTTAGTTTACCTGGCTCTGAAGTTGTGCGTGCAATGCAGTTTTTGTTGTTGTGACACCTACATTGCCAAGAATATATTAATATTATTACCTTATGAGTCAACTTGATTGTTCCTGTAATTTTTATGTTCCCATATCAAATTTGTCATAAAACATTAAAATGTTTCCTAAAGCCCAAAGTATAAGTTACGCGTACACTAGGGTGTGTGATGTCAATATTATCATCAGTACAGTACGCGCATACTGTACGTGCACTGTGTGATTTTTATAACTACACACTTACTAATAAATTTGCACTAATTAATTCAATAAACACTGGACTGGGCCACTGATGAACAGTCAAGAACAGAAGCTGATGAAGAACAAAAACAAACTCCTGGAGCTGCTACGAGTACAACAACACCAGTGTTTACAAGCGCTGTACTTAGGGTTAGGGTTATGTTTGGTTTAGGTTTAGTTGCATGTAATAATGCATAATTTATATGTTTATCATTTATACATTACTATGGTAACTGCATGTAACGTATAACAAGGACAAAATTAAGTAAAAGGTAAAATTAAGTGTTATCACACATTTTTATCGGTCAAAGCCTTTAAACAGAAATTCGCCACAGAATAAAAAGGTAATTGCAACTATTTATCTCCAATTTTTTTATGTCTCACAATTCTGATGAAAAAGTCAGAATTGCAAGATAATTAATATTAACAATAACAGTGATAATGATAATAATAAAAGTGCAATTCTGAGTAGTTTTTTCTACAATTGCGACTTTTATTCGGTAATATTATAATAATGTAATAATATATTATAAAGTTTTTAAGTCATAATTGTGAGATTTATACATGAAATTGTGTGAAATAAAGCCACAATTGTGGAATAAAAAGTCTCAAGTACTTTTCTTGTTTTAAATTCTGTGGCAGAAACAAGCCTCAAACTCTGGGAAGTGTCACACCGAATGGACTTTGTGTATTGTTTCCCGCTCTTGTCAGTTGTCATGGTTATTCATTTGATTTCATCATTATATTCAGGTGTGTGTGTCTCGTTATCTCCCCTATTGAAGTTCAGTTCAGTTGAGTTCAGTGTTTGTTGGGTCTCGTCTTAGTGTAGTTGTTTGTGGATGTACCTTGTTGGAATTAAATCCTGTCTACCTTCATCATCATCTTCGTGTTATTTGTGTGTTGAGTCTCTCCCACACAACCCGTGACAGAAGACTGAAACCTTCTAGTGTTCGTGTTCATGCATGTTTGCGTGTTTGTCTGTACACATACTTGTGTTTGCATCAAAACTGAAGGGTAGTTTGGTCTAAACAGAGCAGAATTTCTTCCTTTTTTATATTCTTGTCACATTGAAAACTGCACACAGTGAGAAAAGACCTGTGAAAGGAGTCGCACTGACTGTCTATAACAGCACGTATAACAGACATTAAGAAGTGTTGGCGCTTGAGAATGGAGGCGGACACTAACAGATGCTGCTTTTCTCTGGAGAACGGGTACGAGAGGTGCTTCACTTTCTGCGTCTGGTTCTCTTCTAGGTTGGGATGAAGAGGATCTGTGAGTTTGCTGATGAACGTGTTGATCTTTTCCATTACGCCGCTGCTGTGTTTGACTTCATACACCTACAGTAGGAGCACAGCGTCATCACAGTCGTCACTAGTCACATCTCTGCTTTACTCTGGGGATGCTGGACAAACCTTACTTTTTTAGTAGGCATCTTCAGTTTCATGAACTCAGCCTCGCGACAGAGCACGTTCCACGGAGCATGAATCTTCACAAAGCCCACTCCAGGTGTCTTGGTCTGGAAACACACAACAGATTTTACAGCAAACACGTTTCATGCTACCGCCAAGCAGGTGTAATCTAAGGAGACAGACACAGTGTGTGTACTTCACTGTCAGAGCCTGAAACAAGCAGTGGCATATCCCTGCAAACACACACACTGAATCTGAAACTCACTGGAACAAGCACTGGCGCATCCCTGCAAACACACACACTGAATCTGAAACTCACTGGAACAAGCACTGGCGCATCCCTGCAAACACACACATTGAATCTGAAACTTACTGGAACAAGCACTGGCTCATCCCTGCAAACACACACACTGAATCTGAAACTCACTGGAACCAGCACTGGCTCATCCCTGCAAACACACACACTGAATCTGAAACTCACTGGAACAAGCACTGGCTCATCCCTGCAAACACACACATTGAATCTGAAACTTACTGGAACAAGCACTGGCTCATCCCTGCAAACACACACACTGACTCTGAATAATCACTGGAACCAGCACTGGCTCATCCCTGCAAACACACACACTGACTCTGAATAATCACTGGAACCAGCACTGGCTCATCCCTGCAAACACACACACTGAATCTGAAACTCACTGGAACAAGCACTGGCTCATCCCTGCAAACACACACACTGAATCTGAAACTCACTGGAACAAGCACTGGCTCATCCCTGCAAACACACACACTGAATCTGAAACTTACTGGAACAAGCACTGGCTCATCCCTGCAAACACACACACTAAATCTGAATAATCACTGGAACAAGAACTGGCTCATCCCTGCAAACACACACACTGAATCTGAAACTCACTGGAACAAGCACTGGCTCATCCCTGCAAACACACACACTGAATCTGAATAATCACTGGAACAAGCACTGGCTCATCCCTGCAAACACACACGCTGACTCTGAATAATCACTGGAACAAGCACTGGCTCATCCCTGCAAACACACACACTGAATCTGAAACTCACTGGAACAAGCACTGGCGCATCCCTGCAAACACACACATTGAATCTGAAACTTACTGGAACAAGCACTGGCTCATCCCTGCAAACACACACACTGACTCTGAATAATCACTGGAACCAGCACTGGCTCATCCCTGCAAACACACACACTGACTCTGAATAATCACTGGAACAAGCACTGGCTCATCCCTGCAAACACACACACTGAATCTGAAACTCACTGGAACAAGCACTGGCGCATCCCTGCAAACACACACATTGAATCTGAAACTTACTGGAACAAGCACTGGCTCATCCCTGCAAACACACACACTGAATCTGAAACTCACTGGAACAAGCACTGGCTCATCCCTGCAAACACACACACTGACTCTGAATAATCACTGGAACCAGCACTGGCTCATCCCTGCAAACACACACACTGAATCTGAAACTCACTGGAACAAGCACTGGCTCATCCCTGCAAACACACACACTGAATCTGAAACTCACTGGAACAAGCACTGGCTCATCCCTGCAAACACACACACTGACTCTGAATAATCACTGGAACCAGCACTGGCTCATCCCTGCAAACACACACACTGAATCTGAAACTCACTGGAACAAGCACTGGCTCATCCCTGCAAACACACACACTGAATCTGAAACTCACTGGAACCAGCACTGGTTCATCCCTGCAAACACACACACTGAATCTGAAACTCACTGGAACAAGCACTGGCTCATCCCTGCAAACACACACACTGAATCTGAATAATCACTGGAACAAGCACTGGCTCATCCCTGCAAACACACACACTGACTCTGAATAATCACTGGAACAAGCACTGGCTCATCCCTGCAAACACACACACTGAATCTGAAACTCACTGGAACAAGCACTGGCTCATCCCTGCAAACACACACACTGAATCTAAAACTCACTGGAACAAGCACTGGCTCATCCCTGCAAACACACACACTGACTCTGAATAATCACTGGAACAAGCACTGGCTCATCCCTGCAAACACACACACTGACTCTGAATAATCACTGGAACAAGCACTGGCTCATCCCTGCAAACACACACACTGAATCTGAAACTCACTGGAACCAGCACTGGCTCATCCCTGCAAACACACACACTGAATCTGAAACTCACTGGAACCAGCACTGGCTCATCCCTGCAAACACACACACTGAATCTGAAACTCACTGGAACCAGCACTGGCTCATCCCTGCAAACACACACACTGAATCTGAAACTCACTGGAACAAGCACTGGCTCATCCCTGCAAACACACACACTGAATCTGAAACTCACTGGAACAAGCACTGGCTCATCCCTGCAAACACACACACTGAATCTGAAACTCACTGGAACAAGCACTGGCGCATCCCTGCAAACACACACATTGAATCTGAAACTTACTGGAACAAGCACTGGCTCATCCCTGCAAACACACACACTGAATCTGAAACTCACTGGAACAAGCACTGGCTCATCCCTGCAAACACACACACTGACTCTGAATAATCACTGGAACCAGCACTGGCTCATCCCTGCAAACACACACACTGAATCTGAAACTCACTGGAACAAGCACTGGCTCATCCCTGCAAACACACACACTGAATCTGAAACTCACTGGAACAAGCACTGGCTCATCCCTGCAAACACACACACTGACTCTGAATAATCACTGGAACCAGCACTGGCTCATCCCTGCAAACACACACACTGAATCTGAAACTCACTGGAACCAGCACTGGCTCATCCCTGCAAACACACACACTGAATCTGAAACTCACTGGAACCAGCACTGGCTCATCCCTGCAAACACACACACTGAATCTGAAACTCACTGGAACCAGCACTGGCTCATCCCTGCAAACACACACACTGACTCTGAATAATCACTGGAACAAGCACTGGCTCATCCCTGCAAACACACACACTGAATCTGAAACTCACTGGAACAAGCACTGGCTCATCCCTGCAAACACACACACTGACTCTGAATAATCACTGGAACAAGCACTGGCTCATCCCTGCAAACACACACACTGAATCTGAAACTCACTGGAACAAGCACTGGCTCATCCCTGCAAACACACACACTGACTCTGAATAATCACTGGAACAAGCACTGGCTCATCCCTGCAAACACACACACTGAATCTGAAACTCACTGGAACCAGCACTGGCTCATCCCTGCAAACACACACACTGAATCTGAAACTCACTGGAACCAGCACTGGCTCATCCCTGCAAACACACACACTGAATCTGAAACTCACTGGAACCAGCACTGGCTCATCCCTGCAAACACACACACTGAATCTGAAACTCACTGGAACAAGCACTGGCTCATCCCTGCAAACACACACACTGAATCTGAAACTCACTGGAACAAGCACTGGCTCATCCCTGCAAACACACACACTGACTCTGAATAATCACTGGAACCAGCACTGGCTCATCCCTGCAAACACACACACTGAATCTGAAACTAACTGGAACAAGCACTGGCTCATCCCTGCAAACACACACACTGAATCTGAAACTCACTGGAACAAGCACTGGCTCATCCCTGCAAACACACACACTGAATCTGAAACTCACTGGAACAAGCACTGGCTCATCCCTGCAAACACACACACTGAATCTGAATAATCACTGGAACAAGCACTGGCTCATCCCTGCAAACACACACACTGAATCTGAAACTCACTGGAACAAGCACTGGCTCATCCCTGCAAACACACACACTGAATCTGAAACTCACTGGAACAAGCACTGGCTCATCCCTGCAAACACACACACTGAATCTGAAACTCACTGGAACAAGCACTGGCTCATCCCTGCAAACACACACACTGACTCTGAAACTCACTGGAACAAGCACTGGCTCATCCCTGCAAACACACACACTGACTCTGAAACTCACTGGAACAAGCACTGGCTCATCCCTGCAAACACACACACTGAATCTGAAACTCACTGGAACAAGCACTGGCTCATCCCTGCAAACACACACACTGACTCTGAAACTTACTGGAACAAGCACTGGCTCATCCCTGCAAACACACACACTGACTCTGAAACTTACTGGAACAAGCACTGGCTCATCCCTGCAAACACACACACTGACTCTGAAACTTACTGGAACAAGCACTGGCTCATCCCTGCAAACACACACACTGACTCTGAATAATCACTGAAACAAGCACTGGCTCATCCCTGCAAACACACACACTGACTCTGAAACTCACTGGAACAAGCACTGGCTCATCCCTGCAAAACACACACTGAATCTGAAACTCACTGGAACAAGCACTGGCTCATCCCTGCAAACACACACACTGAATCTGAAACTCACTGGAACAAGCACTGGCTCATCCCTGCAAAACACACACTGAATCTGAAACTCACTGGAACAAGCACTGGCTCATCCCTGCAAACACACACACTGAATCTGAATAATCACTGGAACAAGCACTGGCTCATCCCTGCAAACACACACACTGAATCTGAATAATCACTGGAACAAGCACTGGCTCATCCCTGCAAACACACACTGAATCTGAGCCACTGGAACAAACACACACACTGAATATTAAACTCACTGGAACAAGCACTGGCTCATCCCTGCAAACACACACACTGACTCTGAATAATCACTGGAACAAGCACTGGCTCATCCCTGCAAACACACACACTGAATCTGAAACTCACTGGAACAAGCACTGGCTCATCCCTGCAAACACACACACTGAATCTGAAACTCACTGGAACAAGCACTGGCTCATCCCTGCAAACACACACACTGAATCTGAATAATCACTGGAACAAGCACTGGCTCATCCCTGCAAACACACACACTGAATCTGAATAATCACTGGAACAAGCACTGGCTCATCCCTGCAAACACACACACTGAATCTGAAACTCACTGGAACAAGCACTGGCTCATCCCTGCAAAACACACACTGAATCTGAAACTCACTGGAACAAGCACTGGCTCATCCCTGCAAACACACACACTGAATCTGAATAATCACTGGAACAAGCACTGGCTCATCCCTGCAAACACACACACTGAATCTGAATAATCACTGGAACAAGCACTGGCTCATCCCTGCAAACACACACACTGAATCTGAAACTCACTGGAACAAGCACTGGCTCATCCCTGCAAACACACACACTGAATCTGAATAATCACTGGAACAAGCACTGGCTCATCCCTGCAAACACACACACTGACTCTGAATAATCACTGGAACAAGCACTGGCTCATCCCTGCAAACACACACACTGAATCTGAAACTCACTGGAACAAGCACTGGCTCATCCCTGCAAACACACACACTGAATCTGAATAATCACTGGAACAAGCACTGGCTCATCCCTGCAAACACACACACTGACTCTGAATAATCACTGGAACAAGCACTGGCTCATCCCTGCAAACACACACTGAATCTGAGCCACTGGAACAAACACACACACTGAATATTAAACTCACTGGAACAAGCACTGGCTCATCCCTGCAAACACACACACTGACTCTGAATAATCACTGGAACAAGCACTGGCTCATCCCTGCAAACACACACACTGAATCTGAAACTCACTGGAACAAGCACTGGCTCATCCCTGCAAACACACACACTGAATCTGAAACTCACTGGAACAAGCACTGGCTCATCCCTGCAAACACACACACTGAATCTGAATAATCACTGGAACAAGCACTGGCTCATCCCTGCAAACACACACACTGAATCTGAATAATCACTGGAACAAGCACTGGCTCATCCCTGCAAACACACACACTGAATCTGAATAATCACTGGAATAAGCACTAGCTCATCCCTGCAAACACACACACTGAATCTGAGCCACTGGAACAAACACACACACTGAATATTAAACTCACTGGAACAAGCACTGGCTCATCCCTGCAAACACACACACTGAATCTGAATAATCACTGGAACAAGCACTGGCTCATCCCTGCAAACACACACACTGACTCTGAATAATCACTGGAACAAGCACTGGCTCATCCCTGCAAACACACACTGAATCTGAGCCACTGGAACAAACACACACACTGAATATTAAACTCACTGGAACAAGCACTGGCTCATCCCTGCAAACACACACACTGACTCTGAATAATCACTGGAACAAGCACTGGCTCATCCCTGCAAACACACACACTGAATCTGAAACTCACTGGAACAAGCACTGGCTCATCCCTGCAAACACACACACTGAATCTGAAACTCACTGGAACAAGCACTGGCTCATCCCTGCAAACACACACACTGAATCTGAATAATCACTGGAACAAGCACTGGCTCATCCCTGCAAACACACACACTGAATCTGAATAATCACTGGAACAAGCACTGGCTCATCCCTGCAAACACACACACTGAATCTGAATAATCACTGGAATAAGCACTAGCTCATCCCTGCAAACACACACACTGAATCTGAGCCACTGGAACAAACACACACACTGAATATTAAACTCACTGGAACAAGCACTGGCTCATCCCTGCAAACACACACACTGAATATGAAACTCAGACTGGAGCTTGACATGTTTGAATGCAGAATCTCAGACCAGTGTTTTCTGCAGCACTACACAGCAAAAGATGTGATCTGTGAGTTTACAGTCTGAATGTGCAAGCCTATATAATCCTAGGGCTGGGCGATATGGACCAAAAGTCATATCCCGATATATTTAGGATGAATATCGATATACGATATATATCCCAATATTTTTTCCTCAAAGTGAGAGCAAATGTTCAGTCAAAGTCAAAGCCAAATATGACGTCACAAGTAGCCTAGTTTTATTGAAAGTTGAAACCGGCTATTTCAGTGAACAGGTGCAAAATCAAATTAATAATAAACAGGTTTCTTCACCTGGTTCATAATTAAATGGTCAGCTGTTCAAATAACAATAAAATGTAAACATAAATACTGTATAGCAACAGGAGTACCTTTTTTGAAATCAAAGCTCCATAAGGTGGCTGCGGGAAAATTAAGTTTGCAGTGAGCTTTGTTTCGGGGCTGGAGCTTTTTCGCAGTGTTTCCTCTAGGATTGTTTCCCAGCTGTGTTGGCAGTGATAGTCCCATGGGCCACGCCCCCTTGCCCCTAACCTTGCCTAAGTATTATAATATGAAAGGCTCCAATAAGAGCGGCAAAGCGATTATGTGCATCCCGTGCGCAAAATGATGCACTCGAAGCAACGCGCAGTCACAGCGTGCAGCGCTTCACATTTGCACAAAGTGAAATTATATCTATGCAACAGTTTATTGAGCCTTTTCTTTTAACAGTTTTAAATTTCAGTTACAGTGCGCATGAAGAACAATTCACAGCGCTCTCAACTCCAGTGCTGTAATCTAACAGACACCCGGGAGAAAGGAATATGATTTAGAAAGCGCAGTAAACTCCAGTAAGATAGTAATTTTATGCAAACCATAGACATTTATCTACAAATAAAGTACAATAATGGGAACATTGATCTTGAAGAGAGTGTCGTCGTGTTACTGTCGTAACCGAACGCAACGCGCTGTTTGAATGCTGAATCAATGGAGAATGACTGAGGAGAGATGAGTTTTCATTAACTTTAACTTAACGACTTAAATATTCATTTTTACCTCACATTATGCAATCGAATGAATTTAGAAGTCTTGGAATAGTGCACAAAAACTTTATGGTGCTTTACAATATTTGTATGCCTTTAGTGGGGCTTAACAATAACACAATAGTGTGCATAATATCGGACTTTACTGAGAAGCTGCAGCCGTGGCGGGATGATGTTTGGTGTGGCGGACCACCACGGTAGAATGAATGTAGCGGAAACACTGTTTCGGGTTGTCGATGGCTTGCGGCTGGGGCTTCTGCAAGCGCAGTTTCACGCGCGGGGAGCAGTGCAGAGAGCTCCGGGTCAGCAGCTTGTTTGGAGCAAGGATCACAGCGCATATTTGCACCGTATCGATATATGCGATATGGTCTAATTCCATATCGTATTTAAAAATATATCGATATATCGCCCAGCCCTATATAATCCTATATATATATATATAAACAGTATATATATATATATATATATATATATATATATATATATATATATACTGTATACTGTATATATATATATATATATATATATATATATATATATATATTAGGGCTGTAACGATACGCGATATAAAATCGAAATCGCGATACTCAGGTCCACGATCCTGTATCGCGATGTGAGAAGGCAGAATCGCGATCACACCCCTTCCAACTCCCAGAGTTATCCTTCCTGTCCAGAACCAGGGCTCGAATTTCGGCGCGGGATTGCGGGTATTGCGCATAATTCTAATCATTCCCGCAGGTCTCCCATTTATAATGCGGGAAATTCCCGCAATCGTAATCCACACAGATAATAAAATCAAATCATTCTTTTAACAACTATCTTCCAGACGCAATTTCACAAACAGCGTGAGTGTTCAGCGGTGCCGCGCGCGTCTTCTATCTCTTCTCTCATAATGTGTTGTGCAAGGCAGGCGCTGCATGCGGCGATAATACACACTCGCGTTTTGGAGTCGGGACCATAGACTGTAAAAGTCTTTTTAAGTCTTACCAGTTTAAACATTCAAGCAATTTTACACTAATCAGTGCTCGCGCGCTCTCTGAGAGATTATTTTCTATGCGCACATTCATAGAAAATCCGCCTCAAAAACTGACATTCTGTCATTAATTTTGTTGTCAAAACAACAAAAGACGGCTTTAAGTTAAAAGAATCAGGATTAATAGCCTATGTATTTAATTTATTCAGGACTAAAATACTACCCAGTGTTATTTTCCATTTGATTACTTTATTCAGTTTCTGTATGTGAATACTAGTGTTAGACCTATTCAAAAACTTTTCTCTTTAATTGTCTTTATTTGTATCTTTATTCTATTGTATTTATTTGTGCTACTTTTTTAAATTTAATTAAACAATTTAAATCCAGCTTCCTTGTGATGTGTAAATTCTTAACAACAACATTACCCCATTGTAAAAATGCAATGAGCGTAAACATTTAGGCAAGATAAATGTAATAATTTTGTTTGGAAAAAATGCAGGCCCTGAGAAGTACCACATCTTTAAATTACTATTAGTA
This sequence comes from Tiaroga cobitis, assembly GCA_030578255.1. Classification (NCBI taxonomy): domain Eukaryota; kingdom Metazoa; phylum Chordata; class Actinopteri; order Cypriniformes; family Leuciscidae; genus Tiaroga; species Tiaroga cobitis. The sequence goes on along the minus strand of CM060615.1, from coordinate 34,327,297 downwards.
TTATTTGAAGTTAACATTATAAAATACGTAGACCTACACCACAAAACTAGTTGAGGATAAATTATTTAAAATTTGGCAATTTCAGCATTATGGACGTGAAATTTGCAGCCAAAACTTGAAATATAAATTCTCAGAAAGTGCATTAAATTAATCCTCAATTGACCGGCAACACGTCCAACATGCAGATGCATATCCTACGGCACCATCCCGAAATCAATTTAGTTGGAACACAGAACACAACCCAAAAGCAGCAGCCTACACTGCCTAGTATAGTTTAATAATTTGCATAGTTATTATTGTTCTTTGGTGTTTAGATTATACAGGTTTTTCCTAATGTTATTTAATAAAAATACCGGTATTTTTTTTCTTCTCTCAAAATCTCTTTTTTTCACCACAAGCCCCGCCCCCTCAAGCCCCGCCCCCGTGATAGTATCGCGATACGAATCGAATCGTGGGTCAAAAATCGTGATACGAATCGAATCGTGGGTTTGGTGTATCGTTACAGCCCTAATATATATATATAAACTGAACTTGCAGATAATATAATATTAATTAAATAAAACGTACACTTAAATATACTTAAATATAAAAAAATGGCACTTTATCAAGTAATGTCAACTTGAAAATTGTACTGTGTAATTACAAACATATTTATATATATGACATACAAGTTTTAACAGAAAATACATTAAAGTATATTTTAGTTTATCATAAATGCTTGTCAGTACATTCAGCAGTTACACTTTAACCATATTACAAAGACAATAGAAGTAATTATTAAACATACTAAAGTCCTAATTAGGTGGATGAAAAAAGTAAAAGAAAAAATTCTTAAGTTCAGTTTATAATATAAATTTAAACTACAATAAATTTAAATTTAAGTGCAATTAACGTGCATTTGTCCAGACTTCAGTGTGTTCTTTTTGAAGTACTTGTCATGGTTCTGTCTGTTCAGTGACAGTGCTGTCGTCATCATGTGTTTCACGAGTTCACACTTACATACAATAGGGAGTAAAGTTTAATGCGTATGTGGCGAGCTGTCCGGGGGAGGGAGTTCGGCCCGAACCCAGAGTAAACACCAGAGTTGGTGTTGCGTCATGATGTAATGTGTGACGGCATACACAGAAGCTACAAAGGGACGCCAGTACACAACAGAGTTAGCTTACTTAGCACCAAAACTTTGGAACAGTCTTCCTACCATTGTCCGGGAAGCAGACACACTCTGTCAGTTCAAAGCTAGACTAAAAACACATCTCTTTGACCTAGCATACACATAACACACTATAGACTTCTATAATTCAATGTTAGGCTGCATAGATTAGGTCAGCCGGAACTGGGAACACTTCCCTTAAATCTTGATGTACTCGCTAAGAAGAAGAATGGCATCTACGCTAATATTAGTGTCTTTGTTTATCCCGAGGTTTTCCCGCAGCCTGCCGGATCCAGGCCGTGTCCAGATCTGACGAAGGAGATCCGCCTGGACCCGATGACAATGCAGTGCTGGAGTATCCACTATCCTCTCCCTATGGAGGATCCCTTTCCCACTCTACAGATAAAGCGTTGTTGATAATCCGGCTCGCGTACCCCGAAGTGATAAAATAAAACAAAATTCTGTATCAAAATTTATAGGCAAGAAAAGTAGTTTGTTTAGGCTGGGTTGTATGGAATTACAAACCTGCGCACATATTTTAAAAAGCACATAACTATAGAATCAATTCTGAATGAGCATGTGAACGCCGTCAGCGTTAATCACAGGTTCGCGTTTAAAAGTCTGATCATTTCGACGGAGGTGAATCAATCAAAGTTAACTTTAGCTGGAAATAACATTATTCAAGAACCGCTATAATGCCAAAACAATCTGTTACCTTAAATTATATGTTTATCTCTGTAAAGCTGCTTTGAAACAATCCATTGTTAAAAGCGCTATATAAATGAAGATGACTTGACTACTATTCTTCAGCAAGCGCTCTCTGTCGTGTGTGTCATATTTGGTGTTGTCTGTCAGTTTGCAAGCACTATATATTAGTGCTGTCAAACGATTAAAATATTTAATCGCGATTAATCGCATTAATGTCATAGTTAACTCGCGATTAATCGCAATTAATTGCACATTTTTATCTATTCTAAATGTCTCTTGATTTCTTTTTGTCCCATTATTTTTTCTCATTTTAATGCTCTTATCAACATGGAAAAGTGGATCGGCTTGCTTTGTGCAAATGCTTTTTTATTGAAAACAACATTGGCATATACTGTGTTCAATTTCACACTAACATTCTCACTTGGAGCAAATAATCTCTCACACAATGTAACACTGTCCATCAATAAAAGGGTGAAAGAAATACTGACGAGGTCCTGATATTGACGAGGGGGCGGAGAATTCGCATCAGCTGTGTGTGTGTGTGTGTGTGCGCTTGTCCATCATCAAGTGGTATTTCAGACTGGACGTGCTGCGATGATGATAGCTTAGTTCACAACGACAAAACACACAGATTACTTTGGTCTTGTCAATGGAACCATTTGGCAACTTTTTAAAAGTAAACTTTCCATTCAGAATCTTATTGGCATCCATTTCAGCGTCTCGCGCTCGTCGTCCACTCAAAATGTAACGTTAACCTACTATTTGTACCCAAACAAGTGTGTGCGGCGTGCCTGTTGTTTTGTGCCGGTCTAGCTAGATCCGCATGCGCTTTGGTCGACGAAGCAACAGAACATCAGTTGGCCATGTGAGAGGCAGGAAGCGCATGTGAAAAGCAAGTTGGACGAGCGCTTCCTGCAGCACAGAGAGCCACCGCATCGCCAGGGTTTGCCGTTCATTCTGGAACAAGCCACACACCTCTCGTCTGTCCGACCCCCCAGTCCTTGACTACAGTAACATCGTGGGAGTGAGAGATAATGGTTATGGAATGAGCCGTTGGCAAGTTATCTTTCTCCCGATGCTGCGTCATCCCTAAAGACCCCGGCGCTGCCCACCAAACCCTGCCGCGATACATCTTCTTTGGTGGGCAGGGCTTATATGGCTGCGAGAGACACTTGTGGTTAAATCTATCGGGCATCAAGGAGAAAGACAGGGCTTTCATCCTTGATGCCCTGATTTCGACCTTCTGGCCTGTTCGGCGACAGGTTTCAGGAGGGAACATGACTTGTGTCATTTGTTTTGCCTTGCCATGGGCCATTTGTCCCAGCTCTTCTGGCTGATGTCTGGGTTCGGTTTTGCCAAGTTTTTTGTATTGCCTTTTGTGTTAATAAAGATCTTTTTGAGCTTCCCTGGCTGTTCTTCGCTTTCTGTCTGTAAATCCTAACAGTATTTTTTTTAAGTATGTGCACTTCTTTCTCAAAAGGGTAGTAAATCTGTATCTGATTCACTTATTGAATGGCAAGTCGTCTCAGGTTACGACTGTAACCTATGTTCCCTGAGAATAGGGAACGAGACACTGCGTCAAGCGCTATGGGGAACGCCTCAGTGTGACTGATGACTGAAACACTGTAGAATCACGACAATCCTATTGGCCGGCGTCAGCCATGACGTCATGCTCTAGCGCGACCAGGAAGTATAGAAAGGAGCGCCTAGAGAACATGTCATCCACTTCTTCGTCTGAAGGGACTGTAAAATCAGACCAGAGGCATGGCGACGAGACGCAGTGTCTCGTTCCCTGTTCTCAGGGAACATAGGTTACAGTCGTAACCTGAGACGTTCCCTTTCGAAGGGAACTCGAACTGCGTCAAGTGCTATGGGAAATGAGATACCCACGCTGCCATGCTGAGGGGATGCTTCAGCAACTATGGCTCCAAGCAAAACACATTCACTCAAAGTTAAAGCCCCTTACTGCTTAGATGTCAGGCTAACTGTAGCACTACTCCCTACGGCCACTGCCCGAGCTCCATGATAAGCGAGGGGAACTCTGTGAATCACACAGAGGGCTTGCTAGCTTGAGGGCATGGGAACCACAGCCCAACCTTCAGAGGGTGGTCCCTTTAAAGGAGTATAGCCCAGAGCCTATGGGCCCTAGCTTGCTACTTTCGGGGGGACAGTGTCAACCCCCACACCAGGGAGGCTATCATGCTTAACGCTGAAGCCAACAACCTGTTTGGGTTTACATTACTCAACCACAGTCTCTAGCCAAAGACGATAGCTCCTTCACGGTGCTATGGGAAGCGGACGCCTCAGCAGGATGATTCTTAGATTAGAGGATGCCTGCCACACTTACACCACTGTGGTCTAGAGCTTTTCTTCATAGGCTGAATAAAGTTCATGATGCAGAACTCAGGCAGTGAGGGGCCTAAACAACTCTCTGTTAGTGAGATTTGCCCTTTTCCTACTACCTGCAAAGTTTGTTTGCATGGCTCATCCTGCTGAGAGGAGGCCTGACACATATATTTCAGAGAGGTAGCTCGACGATCATCGGCGCTCAGGGAGCTAAGGGCTTAAAGCACCTCCTCAGAGAGGAAGGGGCCACTTCTCAAGCTCTACCTGTAATAGAAGTTAACCCTCTGGGGACCAGAAACGCGCCGGCGCGTTTTGCTCGTTTTTTTTTCACATAGCAGAAAAATAGACTTAAAGTACTACCATCATTTCTGTTCATATAGAGTTAAGAAATATAAGAAAATAATCTGTTAAATGTCTACTTTTTTATGTGCCCACATACAATCGAAATAAAATATTGTGCTTTTGTAAAATAAAGAATATAAACAGGGTGTGCGTTCTGCCTCTCAGTCACCGTGAACTTTTTTCCTGGAGCACGTCTCTAATCTTCAACAAAACTCAGCAAATACTATTCACCCAGACATGAGCAATATATCTTTTAAATCATTTGAGTTTGTACTTTTAAATGATCAGATTCAAAACTAAAATTATTATTCTCCGTTTATGTCATCTATGTAAAAAGAGAGACGTGTCAGCCCGTCTCATTATTGTTCTCTCAGCTGATTATCTCCGGTAATGTGACACGCCCACGGAGAGCACGCGCTATTCAAACGCAAATACGTGAAGCACCACATTGAGACGCGTTAACGCCCATAAACTCTGAAAACACACTATATTTTTTAGTCAGATTAATCTACTGTCGTCTTGCGCGGCTATATGAGGAACAATCCTGGGACATTTACCACTGGGTTTATTTTCACTTCAAGGATGAACAGATTCAGCTGAGAAGTAAGTGTTTTTTGCAAGTGCTTTGTTCTAATCGCGATATAGAATAACGTAGTGTCTGTAAACGGAAAAATAGCATACTGTTAAATGTGAATCATGTTTGTGTGTGAGTGTGTGTGTGAATGAATGAATGAATGAATGAATGAATGAACGCACAGATACGCACTGTTACAGACTAAATAACAGACAACATTTCGTTGACTCGTTTTGGATAAAGTTTTTACTCTAAAATAGACATCCAAATAAGCTTTTTTTAGGAGTTTCTGCTCATATGTTAAATATATAGTATGTTTTGTCAATAAACTAATCAACTAAGATGTTATAGTGTTTGTTCAAGCTATATCAAAATAATGAATCCTCAACTTTGAAATATGTATGATCAAACTAAGACAAGACAATTTTCTTTTCAAGATGTTTCCAACTCTAACTTTGAACTTTGAACTGAAATAAAACCATGTCTATATGGTGAAGGGTGTGTCCAGACGTATGCACCCTGTATTTTCCTTATATAAATCCAAACAATCTAAAAGCCATTCTTTTTTAAATCTCCTCATTCTTTGTGCAAGGCTCCTGTAATGATATGGCCTGATAGCACCTAATAGGGCCATTATGGGAGGGTCTTTGTCTTTCTCAGGTGTGGAATGCCACACATATTAATGAGAGATCAAGCCTCCTGCATAAAGCTTTCTCAAACAAAACACGTCATTAAAAATGTAAAAGACTTTATTGACTTATCGGAATGAATAGTCAGGATGATTCTCACATAGTTTTGGAGCAAATATTCTAGGCTATGTGATACAATTTTCAAAAGTCTTGTGAAGAAATAATCAATATGTGTTTTGTGGTCTTATTTCAGCAACTTTCATTTTTATTTTTTTCAATAACCACGCATAAACATTATTCTATTAAAAATACAAACATGTACATACATGTTGCTCAGATCTCATGGTAGCCAAGTTTGTGCTATATAGAGTGAATTTACACCTTTGCCATTAACATGTTTATAAATAACTGAAAAAAGCACAAATGTCAGTGCATGTCAAAACATCCCAAGGGCCCCAAAAACACTCTGGTCCCCATAGGGTTAAGAGAGAGCTCGACTACCACCAGAGCTCAGGGAGCGAGGGGTCTAACAACTACTGAAGAAATGAGGAAGAACCCCTTCCACGCTCTACCAAGCTGTATATATGGAGGCTTCAGCAGGATAACTCTCGAAGAAGAGGAGGCCTGACACATAATTAGGAGAGCTAGCTCGACGATCATCGGAGCTTAGGGAGCGGAGGGCCTGAAGCACCTCCTCAGAGAGAGAGGGGCCACTTCTCAAGCTCCACCTAAAATGCTGTTATCATGGAGGCCTCAGCAGGATGACTCTCGAAGGAGAGGAGGCCTGACACATGCTATAAACAGATAACACAGTATGGAGACCTCAGCAGGATGACTCTCAAAGGAGAGGAGGCCTGATACATATAGTTAGGAGAGCTAGCTCGTTACTAAGCACTCTATAGAAACACCCTGCTAACTAGGGGAGTACTACGTCATCCTACTCTAGAGGAGCGACTTGACCACTATCTCAAATTCAGAGACACATACTGCCTCCACAGGGTTATGGGGAGCAGGGGCCTAGCAGAAAGACTCTAAGATGAGGAGGCCTGCCATACTCGCACCCAAGTGGTCTTAAACTAGTCTTTTTTTTTTTTGGAAACAACTATATTAAATAAATCCAGCTCAGAGCCCGAGAGGCGGAGGGCCAGGAAAACCTCTCTTGACGACTTAAGAGAGTGATCCCTAGTCTACCTCTACCTGCAGCAGCCGTGCTGCCGGCATGGGGCTCCAGGGCCAGAGGTCTCAGCATGATGACTCTCGCATGAGAGGAGACCTAGATCTGGGCTACCCGAATCTCAGTGAAAAGGAAGCGACAGAGTCCCTATAGCAATCTCACCACACCGTAAGGGAAACCCGTCCTATCCAGGAGGGGAACGGAGGCCGTTAATTACAGCCTGTCTACGTTCGTTTTAACTGGAGGAGGCACGTAGTGTCAACTACTCTGTTAATGGTGTCTTGTAGGGTGTGGCCAGAGAGAAAGGACTCATCAAGAGTTTTTTTCTTCTTTTTTTCTAGCACTTCCCCTCTGACGCGCTGCCATGGCAATACTCAAGCCTGGCCGGCGCGTTCAGTAGAGCACTGACTGTTGGACCAGAGGATGCGTCAGAGCGCGCCTTCCCGCCCAACAGTTCGAGTTTGAGAGACGAGTTTGAGAGAATCACTCCTCTCTCAAACTCGTCAACGAGCTCCCTCTGAGATCCCAGCGATCTTAGTATCCTCTCGGCCTCGGCACGAGCGGGAACCGAACCACGAAGCAAAGATGACTGTCAGTCCTCCCTCGAGAAAAAAGACAGACGAGAACGGAGCGTTCTCATTGAGAAAAACACTCACGATCGGCGCACTCTATCCCCTCGAGAACCGAGCGCGCGTGCTCTTCACCCAGACAAAGCCACAAAGGTAGTGAGTGCCACCAGGTGTGAGAAACCTCTCACACGGGTCGGCACACTTCCCTTGTTTGCCATAGTTTCGTTTTAATCACAGTGTCAGTGAAACAGTCCATGAAGACGAAAAGTGGATGACATGTTCTCTAGGCGCTCCTTTTATACTTCCTGGTCGCGCTAGAGCATGACGTCATGGCTGACGGCGGCCAATAGGATTGTCGTGATTCTACAGTGTTTCAGTCATCAGTCACACTGAGGCGTTCCCCAGTTCAAGTTCCCTTCGAAAGGGAACACATCTGACAAAAAACAAGAATCGTTTCATGAAACTTAAATGTGTATTATGACTGACTGGCTATTCACAATGACACAAAGTATAACAAATGCAGGGTTTTGTAAAAAAAAAAATATATATAAACATGACATTATTAAAACATTTAAATATGCTATCAGCATATTAAATATTTATAGACCTTTTAACGCAGTTAAAGTGCAGATCGCCCACCAGTGTCTGATTCAGGGCGGCCCTAGACTTCTGGGGGCCCTAAGCAAACCCCTCCCAGTCAATGCGTTCATAAAACCCCCAAATGACCCCTGACCCCTTCATCTATTCACTCAGAGCAGTTTCACTGTCAACAAACAGCAGGGCCAGCTCTAGCCCTTTGGTTGCCCTAGGCGAGATTGATTTTTACCGCCCCCAATTAAAATGATGAGTATTTATTAGACTAAACAAAAATGCTCTTATAATCACTCCAAAACTTCAACAAGTTGAAGGATCATCTGTAATAAATTGTTCATACAAATGCTACAAATAACGTTCAAGGATATTTCTATCATCCTACATAGTTGCATTGTACAAATAAATTTTATCTGACCATGTAACTTGTAGTAGATTAATTACAATTACTTCCACTACTATTATTAATCTATTAGGCTGCTACAAGGCTAAGGGGGTTTCGGTGCCCCCGTAAGAAAATGTTGTGCATTTTAATGTTTAATTCATGTTTAAATCAAATTTAAATGTTAAATTCATCAATCTGGTGCAATTCAGTGTCCAAATTGAACAAATAAAAATTCAAACCTCTTTTAGTTACAGTGTCTGTCTACATTACACTACTACATAATAGGCTATATAAAACAAATGCAGTGAAAAATAAAGGAAACTTTATAATTAGTTTTGTACAAATTTCTATACTTGTAAGTAAGCTATATACTTGGAAGCAACTCAGCGCCGCCAATTAAGCAAAACAAAACGAAAGGGCTGCCGATGTACGAGTTTTATGGGCCGTTAAGACAAAAAATAAATAAAGGCTATGGGATGTATCGGCCCAAAAAGCACGTCGGTCACCGGGAATCTCCCGGTAATCCCGATGGCCAGTTGGCTTAAATGCCTGTGCACAACAACACTAAGTACATTTATTTCGTTTGACACCTTAATGGCTGAGATGAGAAGACTTACCTTTATACTGGGCTTTCTTTTTATTTTGTTGCTTTCTCTGTTTTCGTCCCTGTGCACCAGAGGGTTTATACCGCTTCATTTTCGATCAACGCGGCAGCAGCCGAGCACTTGCCTAACGTAACGCAACACCCCGGAAATGATCAACAATAATCATCAATTCAATCTAATAATCAGTAATTAAGTAAATTAATTAAACGTGTGGCTGAGGGGCGCCTTAGGATGATCATGTTTAATAAACATATTTTTGTTTCACTTCTCATTCTACCTCTGTCATTTCTCGATTAATGGGAAGTAGCAGAGAATGTGAAGTAGGTCAAGAGCGACACTAGAGCGCGCCCGCGCCCACAGCACATCTGTCGCCCTAGGCAACCGCCTAGTTCGCCAATCGCCGGCCCTGACAAACAGCAGTGAGTTGAAACAGTCCAGTACCATACATTTTCTTTTTTACAAACAATAGGACAAATACAATAGAAAAAAGATACAAATGAAATAAACTGTTTAGCGTACCATACAGAATTAAGTAATTAAATGTAATAAAACTCTGTCAAGTCTTCGTCATATAAATGTAATATAATTTAATTTAACGGGGGGGGGGGGGTCAGTCATTTTTGACCATTGAAAACACAATTGTGAGTCCCAAATAAAGAGCAGCGGAGGGTTAAAGCAACAGTGAGAAGACGAGTGTTGGAAACAGGAAATGATGCGCGTCAGATTGGGTTTCTCGCACACACACGCGTCACACACAGCATGTGGAGCATGTGCACTACTATGAGCCCTACATAGACTGCAGCACAGCGGATCCCATGTCAGAGTCTCACAGCCAAGACCAAAAAAACAAACAGCTGCTATCATCATTACTTTAGCCAATTATCAAATCCATGAAACTCTGCGAGGCATGAGCCAGACTATACACGGCTTCACATGCATTCATACGCTCTCATAAACGTGTGCTAGCTCACAGAGAACAGAGAAGAGCAGGTGCACACACCTCAATCCCATTCATTCTGAAGGAGACACATTACCAATGATGGTGTGGTCACTTTACCTGCAGAAATAAGCTTCATTATTGCTAATAAGGCCACACAGAAATAGAAAACGACCTGTTGTTTTATTTAGATATATAAAAAAGAGAGAAACACTTTCACAGCAGACGCACGTTTGTGTGGAGCCGACTGAATGTTATCTGGGATCATGTGTTATCCCTAAACTGATATCAGGTGACAAAAGATAAAAAAGATATTAATAAATCAAACAAAACCTCAAATTATTTATTTTATAGCTATTTCTAACATATTGTGAATTTTATAAATTAAATTAAATATTTAAGAGTCTTCTTGAGCCTAATTAAGATGTAATGCTCTGTCTGTAATTATATTCCTCTATATATATATACATGATGACCGAACTTTCATTTTTTTACGTAAATAGTATATGTTGAAAGAACTTACTGTAAGTGTGAACTATTGTAATGTAATGTTTCTGGACACTTGTAATTAAATGAAAATGTACTGTATTATAGTTCACATTTGTATCAGATACAGTGAGCTGAACTTTAGAGTGATTAGTATTGTACTGACAAGCATTTATGATAAAGCAAAATATGCTGTAATGTCACATATATTGAAACGTCTATGTCATGTTTTTCAATGTATTTGTAACTACATATTTTTAATGAAGTTGTAATTTAGTACATTAAAAAATATTTTAACATTAAAAGTAATATTGAATAAAATTATAATCTTGTACTGTAGATTTGCTTTAGTATGTACTTCAAAATAAGTGTGCTTCTTTAAAACATGATAGAAGATTATTAAAACATAATGGTGTAAAATATAGTTTACAATAAAGCGTATAATTTGACATTACTATAAAGTGGAGTTTTTAAAAGTTAAACTTTAAGTGTGGTCAGAAACAGTCATGAAAGTGTTTTCTCTTTAATTAATTGACTTAAAGGCCACAAATCAAATGTTCTTCCTCACAGTAGTTGGTGTTACTATACTGTAGTTCTGCTCCTATAATTAGACTGGTTAAGCAGTAAGCAAAGGTGTGTGTGTTTCCAGGCCCGTGTGTGTTCACACACACAGAGCGACTGATATTCATATGTCAGCACGGCTGGACTGCTTTACTGGCCAATCAGCATCCAGGAGCACGCTTGACCACAGCAAACCCATGAGCGAGCGGTGCAAGTGTGTCAGAGTCGAGTCTCACCGTCAGTGCTGTGTGACACCACAATGTGTGTTTTGTGCTGAAGTAAAACAGCTGAGCTCAGCCGAAAGACTAAACAAACCTGCGGCAGACAAAAGCCCAGTGAAGCCGGCCTGGATGAACACACGTACCTCCTCGTCTCGCTCCAGCTCCAGCCCCATCTCCAGCAGGCTGCTCTCGAACTCGGCCCGGCGCAGGGCCTTGTCCCGGTCCTGGTGCTCGTGGTGCTCTGCGCTGGGGTCGGCGCCCCGCTCGGCGTCGGCTGGAGGGGCGGGCCGGCCCCGTCTCAGGGTGCGTGTGAAGGCGTTGTCTCTGAGGCGGGACCCCCCGGCACGGCTGCTCTTCTTGATGTGGTAGGTGAGGATATAGTCCACCCGTCTCCGGCCGTCCTGGAAGAACAGACCCTGCCGGCATTGAGTGTTCTCCTCAGGAGTGAGAGACTTCAGGAGCTGTGAGGAGAGAGGAGGCCAGAACATGAGTGTGTGTGTGTGTGTGACTGCAGTGGCCAGTCAAAGGTCAAGATCGCAGCATCTCCTCATTGTCCTGAACTCAGATCAGCATATGAGGAGGATCATCACGACCAGGCAGAAGCTGTGGACACATTCGGCATGATCTCAAGGCTTCTGCGGGAACGCTTGGAAGAAGTTCAGATTAACAAATATAAATTGTGGCTTATTGTCATATTCTTTACCAAACTAAAGGCACCGTTGCAGTGGATGTAGAATGAAAAGAAAGAGTGAATGTTGAGAGTCAGCAGAAAGTGTTCACGTGTTTTTGTTCATTACATCATTCTCAGACGTGCATTATTAGACAAACACTGTCAAAATGCTTTTTCAGATGACTCGAGCGTTTTACAATAAAACACTTTCTCGTTTAATTCAGTGTGTTGCTTGAAATTTCTTTGGAATTATTTGTGGAATTTAGCAATTTGACTTTTTTTCTGTGTGTTTACTGTTATTCTTAAATGTGATAAGCAGAAGGCTAATAATGACAGATGTGAAGAGTTTTTACAGCGTTTCTGTCGTATCGGACAGGATCTTTATCATTAAACGAACCGAAGGACATTGACAAATCTCATGTGATCAGTGTGATGTAAATGTTTTGAACACGCTGCCGAAGACGTTTCAGAGTGGATATACAGTGTGTTAGTGTTATGTAATCTCTCTAGTGTGTGAGAGATTAGTGTGTATTTACAAACATAAGCATGGTTGAGAAGCCTGTAAAATGTTAGGAAATAAACATGAATATTAGACCAGATGTTATTTTCTTAGGTTAATCAAACAGGGACACAATATAAATGACGATAATTCATTTTTGCTGTTGAAAATGTACACAATAACAAAGAATACAAAAGCATCACATGTCTTCATGAGACATTCAGCACTACAAGTGAAATGATTGGAATGATTTAGATTTTTAAAAATGTTTATTTCATTTTAAATATGCGCTCAATATTATTATTAATTTAAAATAACTGTTTTCTATGTGAAAATATTTTTTACTTATTTATTTTTCTGGAAACTGTGAAACACTACCATTCAAAAGTTTGAAGTAATATATAATATATATATATATATATATATATATATATATTCAACAATAACAAGTGACAACAAAGTGATAGTAAAGACATTTTTTTTCATTATTTCTTACCAAAGGTTTTCTATTTCAAATAAATGCTGTTCTTTTGAATCCTGAAAATATATATCACAGTTTATACAAACATATGAAGCAGCAAAAACTATTTTCAACATTGATCATAATTAATAATTAAGCACCAATAACAGCTGATATCTGAGCAGCAAATCAGCATATTAGAATGATTTCTGAAGGATCATGTGAAAATAGAGTTATCTGAAATTGTATCATTTCACACTATTACTGTCTTTACTGTATTTGACCAAATAAACTCTCACAGAAGCATTTTAAAAACGGAATTGTTCCAAACTTTTGACTGGCAAAACTCTATTTAGGCCATTTTTTGATCTGACAAATAAATATATTCTCAATTATGAAAATAATTTCACATGAAATTAGTGACTGATATATTTTACAGAAACAAACAACATAATAAATGGTTAATAATACAGTGACTCTGTATTATTACTGTATTATTCTCTCTCCTCCTCCTCTTCTATCCAGAAGAATATGGCAGTCATGAGTAATATTGCACAATGCAATGATGATATTTTAATATAGGTTCAACACAACTGGATAATCTCAACGTAATATTACCGTTTGTGAAAGCCATAATTATTACCACTATAGATCCAGTAATGTTTCATAAGTTCTCAACATGTTTGGCCCCCCCAGTGTTTGAGTGTTGGAGATCAAACTGCCGGAGATGTGGGTGAATGTGTTGATCTTAGTTCAGCTCCCGTAATGAATGGATCTGAGTCATGTTTGACATGCAGCCGCTAATACACTGTTAAATCATGTTCGACACGAGTTACCTTGAACTTGAGACTGTCAACTACCGGCTCTTATTACATCTATGGGAACCACAATTAATAACTAATAATATGACAGTTATATATAACATAGTACAGTAAGCAGGTTTCTGTTGCACTGTAACTAGTTCTGATGCATTCCCTGTAAAATGCGCTCAGGACAAACACACTATGCGACAGTAATCTTAGATAGAAAATATTTTTTGAAGTCCTAATTTATGAGGTCAGCTTTTTTTGTAGAGCGACTGCAACCGATCCAGCAACTGCTGACTGTGTTATGGGGTGTAAGATTTCCTCTGGCATCCCGCTTCATCTTATGGGGACATGCGCTCATATTTTAGGAGCAAAAGCATTAGCCCATATAGATCTAGCACATGCTCATTTACTGTACTTATCGATCTAAAGGTACTTCATCTACGTTTATCAAATTCTCAATTAAGCAGCCAATAATAGTCATCATTAATCGCAGATATTGCATATGCATTATAAATATGGGGTATAACGGTCCTAAAACTTCCTGAATAGTCATGAACACACGCCACACGCACCTGAAATTTGCCATGAAAGAGCACGTCCCTTAAGAAGTGTGCTTGCTTACAGGCGGTCTGAGGTTGAGAGACGCCACTTTCTTTCTCGGTTAAATCCATTTCCCAATCACAGTAAGAGCCTGTTCTCACACTCCCGTAATCTTCAACACTGTTCTCTGTCTGCCAGTTTCTCTCTGTCCCTCAGACTGAAGCAAGACGCAGGTCACTAACTGATCCCTGTTGTTACTTGAGAGGACTGAGAGGAGCCAGGAGCTAATATTAGACTCAACTATAAAGCCATACATCAAAGCCTCCGAGATGCCCTCATTCACACACATGGCTGTTGGTCAGAAGTCAGCTTAGTCTATGTAAAGGGGACTTTCGGAATTATGTCAACATAGCTAGGTATGTTGTTTTTACCTCTGTAAAATCTCTGTAATGCGGAAATTTCTTTGCGCCATGGATTAAAAAATAAAAAGGTAATTGCGAATTCTGACTTCTTTCCTCACAATTCAAGCTTTACATCTTCATGTCTTGCCTCGCCCACACTCCCTTCGCTGAGGTTCGTGCTATAAGCAGGGTCCCCGCTGAATCATTGTTATGTGATGAGCTGGAGTATGCCATGTTGCAAGACCTACAGTCTCCACTGGTCCCGTCCAGCTCCAAGTCTCCTTCATAACTGATGGTCCCGTCCAGCTCCAAGTGTCCTTCATCACGGATGGTCCCGTCCAGCTCCAAGTGTCCTTCATCACGGATGGTCCCGTCCAGCTCCAAGTCTCCTTCATAACTGATGGTCCCGTCCAGCTCCAAGTGTCCTTCATCACGGATGGTCCCGTCCAGCTCCAAGTCTCCTTCATAACTGATGGTCCCGTCCAGCTCCAAGTGTCCTTCATCACGGATGGTCCCGTCCAGCTCCAAGTGTCCTTCATCACGGATGGTCCCATCCAGCTCCAAGTCTCCTTCATAACTGATGGTCCCGTCCAGCTCCAAGTGTCCTTCATCACGGATGGTCCCGTCCAGCTCCAAGTCTCCTTCATAACTGATGGTCCCGTCCAGCTCCAAGTGTCCTTCATCAAGGATGGTCCCGTCCAGCTCCAAGTGTCCTTCATCACGGATGGTCCCGTCCAGCTCCAAGTCTCCTTCATAACTGATGGTCCCGTCCAGCTCCAAGTGTCCTTCATAACTGATGGTCCCGTCCAGCTCCAAGTGTCCTTCATCACGGATGGTCCCGTCCAGCTCCAAGTGTCCTTCATCACGGATGGTCCCGTCCAGCTCCAAGTCTCCTTCATAACTGATGGTCCCGTCCAGCTCCAAGTGTCCTTCATCACGGATGGTCCCGTCCAGCTCCAAGTCTCCTTCATAACTGATGGTCCCGTCCAGCTCCAAGTGTCCTTCATCACGGATGGTCCCGTCCAGCTCCAAGTGTCCTTCATCACGGATGGTCCCATCCAGCTCCAAGTCTCCTTCATAACTGATGGTCCCGTCCAGCTCCAAGTGTCCTTCATCACGGATGGTCCCGTCCAGCTCCAAGTCTCCTTCATAACTGATGGTCCCGTCCAGCTCCAAGTGTCCTTCATCAAGGATGGTCCCGTCCAGTTCCAAGTGTCCTTCATCAAGGATGGTACCGTCCAGCTCCAAGTGTCCTTCATCAAGGATGGTCCCGTCCAGCTCCAAGTCTCCTTCAACGAGGATGGTCCCGTCCAGTTCCAAGTCTCCCTCATCAAGCATGGTCCTGTCCAGTTCCAAGTCCCCTTTAACGAGGATGGTCCCGTCCAGCTCCAAGTGTCCTTCATCAAGGATGGTCCCGTCCAGCTCCAAGTCTCCTTCATCAAGGATGGTACCGTCCAGCTCCAAGTCTCCTTCAACGAGGATGGTCCCGTCCAGCTCCAAGTCTCCCTCATCACGGATGGTCCTGTCCAGCTCCAAGTGTCCTTCATCACGGATGGTCCCGTCCAGCTCCAAGTGTCCTTCATAAAGGATGGTACCGTCCAGCTCCAAGTCTCCTTCAACGAGGATGGTCCCGTCCAGTTCCAAGTCTCCCTCATCAAGCATGGTCCTGTCCAGCTCCAAGTGTCCTTCATCACGGATGGTCCCGTCCAGCTCCAAGTGTCCTTCATCAAGGATGGTCCCGTCCAGTTCCAAGTGTCCTTCATCAAGGATGGTCCCGTCCAGCTCCAAGTCTCCCTCAACGAGGATGGTCCCGTCCAGCTCCAAGTCTCCTTCATCAAGGATGGTCCCGTCCAGCTCCAAGTGTCCTTCATCAAGGATGGTCCCGTCCAGCTCCAAGTCTCCTTCAACGAGGATGGTCCCGTCCAGCTCCAAGTCTCCTTTAACGAGGATCTTGTCTCTGGCTCCAACTTGGTGTATCATCACTGTAGCTCTGCTTCGACTACCGCATCTCCAGCTGCAGCTCGACCCTCGAAACCTCTTTCTCCGCCGGGCTCCTCCTTCCCCCCGGTTCTGACATTGGCCTCAGTCACACTGGCTCTTCCCCAGTCTACCAAGCCCATGTCTCCACCTAGGTTAAGCGTGCCTTCAGCTCCACCTTGGTAATCCATGCCTTCATTGTCACCCTGGATCTACGTCTCCTCAGCTCCACCTGGGTCTCTCCACCATTCACTTCATCACCTCATTTGCTCAGGCTCCTGGCTCAGTTCTGCCGTGGGCCTTCATCTTGGCTTTGCTCAGGGTCATCCTCTGGTTCCTCCCTCATCTCCTCCGTGGCTTATCCCTCCATCTTATCCACCGGGGTGTATCCCTTTGTCAGCTCCTGGATCTTATCGGTCTTCATCTGCACCACATCCACCTCTGAAACCCCCTCCCACATCTGTTGGACGTTTGCAGCCAAGGATGCACTTTTTGGGTTAAGACGATTATAATTTGATTTGTTTCATTATCATTTTCTGTCTTGCCTTAATTCTTATTAACTTTTTGTTACTATGGTTTCTGATTAGTGCTCACCTGTTCATTGTTTCGTTAATGATCATTCCCTGTGTATTTTAGCCCTGATGTATCTTTAGTTCAATGTTCTGCTTCATCAATGTAAAGATGTTTGTAGTGTTGTATGGTCTTGGTGTGTAATTAAACGTATCTTTATCATTCATTCTGCATCACGCATCTCGTTTTTAGAGTAATACTACGCACAACCCATGACAACACCTCGCAATTCTTGCAACTTTTTTCTTGAAATTCTGACTTTATATCTCACAATTCTTTTAATTCACATAACTGTTATTTCTTGCAATTGCATGTTCATACCTTACAATTTTGACTATTTCTCACAATTTTGAGTTTATATCTTGCAATTCTGAGTTTACATGTAAACTTCGAAGTGCAAAAAAATTCAGAACTTTGAGATATAAACTCGCAATTCTGAGAAAAACATTTATCTTTTTAATTGTTTATTCCGTAGTGGTAACAAGCTTCCATTATGTCATCTTTTTTCAGAGAGACCTCTAATGTTTATAAGACAAGTGCTGTGTTGTCTTGCATACCGGCCATCTTAAAAAGTTAAGACATAAAAACAAACTTACTATAGAATCTTGAAGATCATAACCAATATCTTCTATGGCTTTGATACTGACGATGTTCATTTGCTTGTCTGTGATCGGTACAGAAGGGAACTGTTCATTGTTCATGATGGCTGTTGTGTTTCCAGCACTGGACTCCAGGAGACTGAGGATCAGAGTTGAACCTGTAGACGAAAAACATCATGAAATACAGGTAAACATCACCAAATCACAACTACAACATTACGAATTCCACCTGAGTATAATACACATGTTAAAAAAGATAAATAAATAAACAGAACCGTCAGTTGTCTTTATTGTCTAATATATTCTTTAAAATAAAGCTTAAAAATATGTTTTCTAGGAAAATTCCATAAAAGATTTTTGTTGGCCAAAGAATTATTAAAAGAACCATTTTTTCCTTAGTGTGCAGAATATTTTACAAAATAAAAGTAATTTTTAAAAATTTAAATAATTTTAAAATACATAATTTCCACTATAAAGAACCTTTTGTGCAATGAAAGATTCCATGGATGTTCAAGTTTCTTCATGGAACCATCGATGAACTTTAAATGAAACCTTGCAGATCCTACATTTAAGAGTGAGTGCACACAAGCTAGGAAGAATGACAGAGACAGTTGTTCTCAGGTTGAGGTGACCAGCTTAAACTAAAACTTTCAATTGAAAAGGAGTTATTTTTCATGAATAATGTTTAGGTTTGCATGTTACCCTGCGGTATGCTGTTCGTCACATGACCATACTTATGGAAGCTGTTCGAATCTAAAGAAGCTCATGCTTGCTCAGGTGCTTGCTGGGGGTTAGCGTCTCGATCGCTATCACTATCACTATCAGGATCTTATTTGTTAAAGTCACACATAATGTGCATATTGTGCAATATTGCAGGTTTAGGTCAATAGTGCATACCTTACATGTCTGTGTATCTATTAGCAGTGGCAGCAATAATACCCAACAGCAGATCTAGTCCACCGAGACCAAACACATCAACATGGACATGCTAATACAACAAGCAGTGAAATTCATTTGCCCTTTTTGACCGAGCTACTTGATTAAAACATGAAAACATTGAGTCAATTTAACATGAGCAATCATGTTTGAATGAGAAACTTTATTCAGTGGCCATGTTCTTTGCCCTGATGTTCTCTGGCTTTAATGTGTGGAAGAACTAAGAGCATAACTGGTATTTACCCTGATGTTTACATCCAGCCGAGACGATCAGGGACCTCCAAGAGCCCAGAGCCCTGCATCTGCTCAAGTCCAGCAGGATCACGGACTAGCGGACTGACAGCCGCCGAGAACTACCAGCCCGATCTCATGAAAGAGCGTATCTATACCACGGATCTAATTTCTCGTGCCATTTATACGCCAAAAATAGTTTTTGTGTGCATATGATACGCACTTTATGGCGTGTAATACGCACACACTCCACACCCCTAATCCTACCGAGAGGTTTACAGTGCGTAGCACATGCACGCAAAAAAACATTTTTGGCATATAAATGGCACGAGAAATTTTATTCGTGGTATAGATACGCATGAGATGATGATCCTTGTTTTTTTCTCTCTTTTTTTAAGAGTAATATAAATGAAGAGTAATGTTAACAAGCTGATTGCATCTATAAAACATTGCCCTCCATCTTTGCTACAGGGATTTGGTATTTCTGATAGTTACACACTTTAAATCTGTTATTAACACAGAATTAGCAAGAGCAATTATTATG
>CM060615.1:34277783-34302783 GCA_030578255.1 Tiaroga cobitis | reverse complement strand
GAATGTTCAGCATCATTACTCCAGTCTTCAGTGTCACATGATCCTTCAGAAATCACTCTAATATGAGGATCTGATGCTCAAGAAACATTTATGATTATTATCAGTGTTGAAAACAGTTGTGCTGATTACATTTTTGTGGAAACTCTGATAGATTTTATTTTTCAGGATTCTCTGATGAATAAAACGTTCAAAAGAAATAGAAATGTTTTGTAACATTGTTTACTCTCACATCTGATCAATTGAATACATACTTGAATAAAAGTATTAATGTCTTTCAAAAACATTTAAAGCTGCTCTAAGCGATGCTGGGTGACGTCACTTCTTGTTGACGTTCAAAGTATTGTCAAACAAACGGAGGCTAGCTAGACCTTCCCTCCTCCTCATCCCGTCCCCTCCCCCTGTAGTTTTACTGATACTTCTTTCAAGGTGTAATGTCGCCAAGTTAGATAAATGCTTTCATATAATGCAAAAAAGAGAGAAACATTACCAGAAAAACACGATAAAACGTTTCGCCACCTGAGGTTATAACTTTAGCTCCCATACCAGGACGCAATAATAGCAAGATAACGTTAGCTTCAAATTTAGTCAAAGTTGTCAATAGGCGATGAATGAACATTCAATTTCATAATAAATAGTTGGTGAAAACAATCATTCACACAAACTGTCGCCCTACTGTGAGTTTGCTTGATTATGTACAATAGAGATTGATAGCTAGCTGCTAGAAACCTATATGTTGTATTCACCAAAATTAGCGCTGACTGTATTGTTCTAGCTAATTATATCCTTGTGTTTGTTAGGCGAACATGAAAGTCCATTTACAAAAACCAAACTGGATTTACCCTGTCCAGCAGAAACAGAGCTAACGTTCCCTGAACGTCGGATTGGAAGCCCTTCTGCCGGCGGAGTTCTCACCACCTTTCAAAGGCTTTTCCAGTGTAAATTCGGGCATGCGTTCCTTCTCCTTTTCCCTCTTCTTTGTATTTTTGCAATCTGTTCATCAGAACGTCGTCTCTTTGGTCGTGTGTCGGCCATATCAAACTTAAAGAGTTAGAATTATAACTTCCCTCTTCATGCTTCTCTCCTCCACACCCCCCATGTACGCTCACTAACCCCTCCCCCAGGCTGGAACACAGTTTGTTGTGTTTCGAGGAGCGGGTTTGTGGTTTTCAAGAGATTTCCACGACGCATGCGCGAGAACTGCGATCTCCTTCAACTACTTCAGTTCAGTTCTCGCGCGTGCGTCGTGGAAATCTCTTGAAGTCTCGTTTCAGGCCTACAAGGAAGAAAAGGAATAGTCGAATAAAGTCGTTATTTTTGTTTGTTTTTTCGCACAAAAAGTATTCTCGTCGCTTGATAAACTTATAGTTGAGCCACTGTTGTGACATGGAATATTTAAACATTTTCTTTAATGACTCTCTGGGCCGTCCGGTGTCATTCCCTTAGGGAGCCTATGTAGCAGTCATGCACCTCTCAGATTTAATCATAAATATCTTCATTTGTGTTCCGAAGACGAACGAAGGCCTTACGGGGTTGGTACAGCATGGGGGGGAGTAATTAATGACTTAATTTTCATTTTTGGGTGAACTAACCCTTTAATTTTCATTTTTGGGTGAAATAACCCTTTAATTTTCATTTTTGGGTGAACTAACCCTTTCATACATACTTAATACAGTACACTTAAAATACATTAAGTATATCAAAATAAGTACATTTAAATATATTTCCTTTTCACCTGGGGTGGACTGAAGAAAAAACCTAAAGGCGGATGGGCGTACGAGGCAACTGTGTTGCAGGTAAGTACATTTCTGAACTTTTATTATAATTCACACATTGATATTGCACAGATAATAAATAATTAAAGTAATCGCTGAATTGCATGAGCTATTTATAAGCTACTGATCATATCGAAGCTAGTACAGATCGGATAATTGAGCAGAAATTCAGTGTTTAACTGTTAAGGTTTTTTTTTTTAAACGTTAATATTAACTGCTTTATTGTGTGCGTTGCATGCTCATGTTCGCATTTCAGTAGGCCCAGATTATTAACGTTAACGTTACACTGCAGTGCATCATTCTAAGATATTTAAATGTTTTTTATGTGAGAATAATATCTTTAAAAAAAGTAAGATTTCAGCTGTCAAACACATCATGTAGTGGAGAAAAAAATACAATATATGCCTTTAGAGTCTAGAACTACTAATACAATAATACTAAAGTAAAAATATCTCAAATGTATGCCAATGTAAACTTGCAGGATATTAAATTCCTGTCAGTATGTGTGCTAATATTTTGAACACTGTCCCCCATTATGACATCAATAATTTTGTGGGTGCATAAGCGTTTACATTTGGTCAGCCTATGTTGTTGTCATTGTCATAGCCCTAGTTGTATCTTTTGTTTTAGATTCTACATTTTGTATTCCCCTTTTTTCCCCACAGAAAGACAGTCCACCCTAGAAAAATGAATGAGGACACAACATCAGTCCAGTCCAAAACTTCTGAGCAAAAGAAAATGCAGGCCAAACCCTGGGCTTGTTGAAGAGGAGACCAGTAATGACGGACCATCTAGCCACAAAAGGTCACAAGATTATTTTTTTACTGGGACCTAAAACTAGCATCTGCATTTCAAATGTAAAAAATAATTGGCTGCCCACTATAAAGTTGTTTCTTCAGGATCAAATAAAACAAAATCATTATTACTTATAACTTTGCAAATTAATTACTACATTTAGAAATTAAATACTTTAAATACTTAAAGGTGGGGTATGTGATTTGCAAAACGGCCGGCAGATTTTTAAAATACACAACTCAAAACGTCCTACCTTCTTTCCTCCAGCTGGCCCTGATTCGCTCGAGGGGGGTGGGGGGAGGGGGGGATGGTACGACCGTTTGATTGACGCACTTACTGTCCAATGATTCTAGGTGGTCTTGGAAATGATCGGCTGGAGTTTTTCGAGTCCTGCCCGTTCCACAGATGATTAAATTGCTTAATTTTCATTTCAGTGCTTCTAACTCAGTGGCTGTAAGTGGGTTAGGAATAGGATTTCAAGTGATTTTGAAAAAATGGTCAAAAAAGAAAATCACATACCCCACCTTTAAAATGAATCATCCAAAGTTAGGAGTACCTAATAATCTACAACTTTCCCTAGATCTTGACAGGATTAGTCATTTTTCACAGCCAAGTACAGTACACGCAGTCTGTCAGAGTTTATGTTGCTTTGCCCGTTTCTACTTATGGTAAAGCTTATATACAAGTCTATATCTGTTTATCTGTTTTAATGCCATCAGCTAACCCACTCTGCTATTATTTCCGAGTTTTGGGCAAGCTGATCTTCATTTTCTGCTAAAGAAATTGAAAATACTGATACTGAAAATATATATTTTTTTGTTTTGCTTCCTAGAAATGCCAAAACTCCGCAGTACAAGGGTCAAGCTGGGAAAATGTCTTGAAGCGAAGGAGCAGAGCACACAGGAACAACTGGCATCACCTTCCAGCCTACAGGAAACTGAGTGTGCTGTTTTTCCAAACTACTGTAGTACAGTAAGTTACAACAGTAAAGACTTATTCAAAACAAATTCAAATGCCAATAAAACAATTTGTCTTTTTTTCTGATGAGTCTAGTGCTCATCAGACTGCAGTCCTCCTGTGGATCCAGAGCCGGAGATCGACATGATCCTCTCACTGAGGCACAGCAGGAGAAGTGTAGTGCTCATCAGACTGCAGTCCTCCTGTGGATCCAGAGCCGGAGATTGACATGATCCTCTCACTGAGGCACAGCAGGAGAAGTGTAGTGTTCATCAGACTGCAGTCCTCCTGTGGATCCAGAGCTGGCAATCAGCATGATCCTCTCACTGAGGCACAGCAGGAGAAGTGTAGTGTTCATCAGACTGCAGTCCTCCTGTGGATCCAGAGCTGGAGATCGACACGATCCTCTCACTGAGGCACAGCAGGAGAAGTGTAGTGTTCATCACTGCAGTCCTCCTGTGGATCCAGAGCTGGAGATCGACACGATCCTCTCACTGAGGCACAGCAGGAGAAGTGTAGTGTTCATCAGACTGCAGTCCTCCTGTGGATCCAGAGCCGGAGATCGACATGATCCTCTCACTGAGGCACAGCAGGAGAAGTGTAGTGTTCATCAGACTGCAGTCCTCCTGTGGATCCAGAGCTGGCAATCAGCATGATCCTCTCACTGAGGCACAGCAGGAGAAGTGTAGTGTTCATCAGACTGCAGTCCTCCTGTGGATCCAGAGCTGGAGATCGACACGATCCTCTCACTGAGCCACAGCAGGAGAAGTGTAGTGCTCATCAGACTGCAGTCCTCCTGTGGATCCAGAGCTGGAGTTCGACACGATCCTCTCACTGAGGCACAGCAGGAGAAGTGTAGCACTCATCAGACTGCAGTCCTCCTGTGGATCCAGAGCTGGAGTTCGACACGATCCTCTCACTGAGGCACAGCAGGAGAAGTGTAGTGCTCATCAGACTGCAGTCCTCCTGTGGATCCAGAGCTGGAGATCGACACGATCCTCTCACTGAGGCACAGCAGGAGAAGTGTAGTGCCCATCAGACTGCAGTCCTCCTGTGGATCCAGAGCTGGAGTTCGACACGATCCTCTCACTGAGGCACAGCAGGAGAAGTGTAGCACTCATCAGACTGCAGTCCTCCTGTGGATCCAGAGCTGGAGTTCGACACGATCCTCTCACTGAGGCACAGCAGGAGAAGTGTAGTGCTCATCAGACTGCAGTCCTCCTGTGGATCCAGAGCTGGAGATCGACACGATCCTCTCACTGAGGCACAGCAGGAGAAGTGTAGTGCCCATCAGACTGCAGTCCTCCTGTGGATCCAGAGCTGGAGTTCGACATGATCCTCTCACTGAGGCACAGCAGGAGAAGTGTAGCACTCATCAGACTGCAGTCCTCCTGTGGATCCAGAGCTGGCAATCAGCATGATCCTCTCACTGAGGCACAGCAGGAGAAGTGTAGTGCTCATCAGACTGCAGTCCTCCTGTGGATCCAGAGCTGGCAATCAGCATGATCCTCTCACTGAGGCACAGCAGGAGAAGTGTAGTGTTCATCAGACTGCAGTCCTCCTGTGGATCCAGAGCTGGAGATCGACACGATCCTCTCACTGAGACACAGCAGGAGAAGTGTAGTGCTCATCAGACTGCAGTCCTCCTGTGGATCCAGAGCTGGAGTTCGACACGATCCTCTCACTGAGGCACAGCAGGAGAAGTGTAGTGCCCATCAGACTGCAGTCCTCCTGTGGATCCAGAGCTGGAGTTCGACACGATCCTCTCACTGAGGCACAGCAGAAGTGTAGTGCCCATCAGACTGCAGTCCTCCTGTGGATCCAGAGCTGGCAATCAGCATGATCCTCTCACTGAGGCACAGCAGGAGAAGTGTAGTGTTCATCAGACTGCAGTCCTCCTGTGGATCCAGAGCTGGAGATCGACACGATCCTCTCACTGAGGCACAGCAGGAGAAGTGTAGTGCTCATCAGACTGCAGTCCTCCTGTGGATCCAGAGCTGGAGATCGACACGATCCTCTCACTGAGGCACAGCAGGAGAAGTGTAGTGCTCATCAGACTGCAGTCCTCCTGTGGATCCAGAGCTGGAGTTCGACACGATCCTCTCACTGAGGCACAGCAGGAGAAGTGTAGTGTTCATCAGACTGCAGTCCTCCTGTGGATCCAGAGCTGGAGATCGACACGATCCTCTCACTGAGGCACAGCAGGAGAAGTGTAGTGCTCATCAGACTGCAGTCCTCCTGTGGATCCAGAGCTGGAGATCGACATGATCCTCTCACTGAGGCACAGCAGGAGAAGTGTAGTGCTCATCAGACTGCAGTCCTCCTGTGGATCCAGAGCTGGAGATCGACATGATCCTCTCACTGAGGCACAGCAGGAGAAGTGTAGTGCCCATCAGACTGCAGTCGACACGATCCTTTTACTGAGGCACAGCAGGAGAAGTGTACTGCTCATCAGATTGCAGTCCTCCTGTGGATCCAGAGCCGGAGATCGACATGATCCTCTCACTGAGGCACAGAAGGAGAAGTGTAGTGCTCATCAGACTGCAGTCCTCCTGTGGATCCATAGCTGGAGATCGACACATCCTCTCACTGAGGCACAGCAGGAGAAGTGTAGTGCTCATCAGACTGCAGTCCTCCTGTGGATCCAGAGCTGGAGTTCGACACGATCCTCTCACTGAGGCACAGCAGGAGAAGTGTAGTGCCCATCAGACTGCAGTCCTCCTGTGGATCCAGAGCTGGCAATCAGCATGATCCTCTCACTGAGGCACAGCAGGAGAAGTGTAGTGCCCATCAGACTTCAGTCCTCCTGTGGATCCAGAGCTGGCAATCAGCATGATCCTCTCACTGAGGCACAGCAGGAGAAGTGTAGTGTTCATCAGACTGCAGTCCTCCTGTGTATCCAGAGCCGGAGATCGACATGATCCTCTCACTGAGGCACAGCAGGAGAAGTGTAGTGCTCATCAGACTGCAGTCCTCCTGTGTATCCAGAGCCGGAGATCGAAATGATCCTCTCACTGAGGCACAGCAGGAGAAGTGTAGTGTTCATCAGACTGCAGTCCTCCTGTGGATTCAGAGCTGGAGATTGACATGATCCCCTCACTGAGGCACAGCAGGAGAAGTGTAGTGTTCATCAGACTGCAGTCCTCCTGTGGATTCAGAGCTGGAGATTGACATGATCCTCTCACTGAGGCACAGCAGGAGAAGTGTAGTGTTCATCAGACTGCAGTCCTCCTGTGTATCCAGAGCCGGAGATCGACATGATCCTCTCACTGAGGCACAGCAGGAGAAGTGTAGTGCTCATCACACTGCAGTCCTCCTGTGTATCCAGAGCCGGAGATCGACATGATCCTCTCACTGAGGCACAGCAGGAGAAGTGTAGTGTTCATCAGACTGCAGTCCTCCTGTGGATTCAGAGCTGGAGATTGACATGATCCTCTCACTGAGGCACAGCAGGAGAAGTGTAGTGAAACAAGACCTGAGAGCAAACTTTAAGACAACTTGGAAGATGTAGATCATGAAAGATGCAGGATGCGCCAGTGGGAAGAGAGAGCGCAGACGACAGAGACGGGCATGATCTGCAACAAAACGTGTCTCCTAAAGTCACCCTGTAGACAATCACTTTATCCCTTGAAGGGGTGTATAATGCCCCTTTTTGCAATACGTAAAATAAGTCTCAGGTGTGCCCAGAGTGTGTATGTGAAGTTTTAGCTCGAAATCAGATCATTTTTTGTACAGCATGGTAAAGTTGTCCCTTTATGATTGTCAGTAAAAACGTGTCGTTTCATGTGTGTCCCTTTAAAAGCAAATGTGCTGCTGCTCCCAGCACAGAGGGCGGAGCTTCAAGGGCTTTTGTGTGTGTGTGTGTGTGTGTGTGTGTTTGTGTTAGTAGCCCCGATTACCTCACTC
Source organism: Tiaroga cobitis (assembly GCA_030578255.1). Taxonomy (NCBI): domain Eukaryota; kingdom Metazoa; phylum Chordata; class Actinopteri; order Cypriniformes; family Leuciscidae; genus Tiaroga; species Tiaroga cobitis. Next base: position 34,295,353 of record CM060615.1, on the reverse strand, counting down.
AGACAAGCCTTTTATGTTTAAACTGGAGTCGGACAATGATGGAGAGACTCGAAAAGAAGTGACATGTAGAGCAACAGGACGTTTCTATATGGTTAGTTGATGAATTTATGCAGCTGATGTGGAGTTAATAGGCAGCCAATGCAGTGTTGACAGAACCGGGCTAATATGGTCATACTTCCTGGTTCTGGTAAGAACTCGAACTGCAGGGTTTTGAACCAGCTGTAGTTTGTTTATTAAGCATGCAGGGCAACCAGCCAGTAGAGCATTACAATAATCTATGTCATGAACGCATGAACTAATTGTTCCGCATTTGTCAATGAGAGCAAATGGAGTAATTTAGATATATTTTTAAGATGGAAGAATGCGGTTTTACAGATACTAGACATGTGACTTTCAAATGAAAGATTGGTATCAAAGAGCATTCCCAGGTTCCTAACTGACGACGAAGACTTAACAGAGCAGCCATCAAGTGTTAGACAGTATTCTAGGTTATTACATGAGGAAGTTTTTTGTCCAATAATTAGAATCTGTTTTTTTCAGAATTTAGTAGTAGCAAGGCGAAAGGTGCGCGATGACCGACTACTGAAGTGTGTATCCACTGACACGTTACGATCCCATAGGGCACGGGAGAGGGGTTGTAAAACTGAATCTGTTGGGTTGACAATCACAACATGATGAATATAGTTTGTCCAGATCAGTGGATCCCAACCCTGAAACTGCACATGTCTCCCTGATCAAACACCCCTGATTCAACACTCAAGCTCGTGAGTAGAGACTCCAACACCTGAAATAGCGGTCTCAGATTAGAGAGACATCCAAACTGTACACTGTCCGGGGTCATCAAGGATCTGTTACGAAACTGCTCCGAGACTTGGAGGTGAAGATCCAAATGCAGCTTTATTATAGAATAGTCAAACAGGCAGGGATCAACAACAGCAAACAGGGCAACGGAGACAAGGCAGAGACAAACCAGAAACAAGCAAAGGGTCGAGGCAGGCAGAGAGAATCCGAGTCCAGTGAAACAGTCCAGGGTCAGGGCAGGCAGAGAAGGGTCAGCAACGATAAACAATCCACAGGTCAAACACAGGAATCAAACTTGGGAGGATAATGCTCAGAAATGCAGTGTAACACTTAAACAAGACTTCGCAGTGAGTGAATGAATGAACATGGTATAAATAGACTGAGACTAGCAGGATGACAAGACACAGGTGAATACAATCAGTGACAATGAGGTACAGGTGAATGTGATCAGTGATGATGAGTCCAGGCAGTGAGTATGGGAAATGTAGTTTGTGAGGAAGAGATCATAGTCTATTGTGGAGCGCCCTCTGGTGGCTCTCGAGGGCACTCCAGCTGGTGATCGTTAGATAGCCCCCCCCCCCAATGAGCGGCTTCCAGACGCTCCAAAACTGTCCAGGTGGGTGGTGGCATGGAGGCGGATCCGGGGGCGGGATGGAGGGCCAGGTCCGTGGAGCAGAAGAGGACCTGGAGACTGCGACAGGACGGAAGGCCAGGGCGGAGCAGACAGTCCATCGGGCGGCCAGGGCGGAGCAGACAGTCCATCGGGCGGCCAGGGCGAAGCAGACAGTCCATCGGGCGGCCAGGGCGGAGCAGACAGTCCTTTGGGCGGAGCAGACAGTCCTTTGGGCGGAGCAGACAGTCCATCGGGCGGCCAGGGCGGAGCAGACAGTCCATCGGGCGGCCAGGACGGAGCAGACAGTCCATCGGGCAGCCAGGACGGAGCAGACAGTCCATCGGGCAGCCAGGACGGAGCAGACAGTCCATCGGGCGGCCAGGGTGGTGAAGACCCTTCGGGCGGCCACGGAGGTGAAGACCCCTCGGGCGGCCACGGCGGTGAAGACCCTTCGGGCGGCCACGGCGCAGGAACAGGCACCGGCTCAGGAACAGACACCGGCTCAAGAACTAGGACAGGAACAGACACTGGCTCTGGCTCAGGAACAGGAACAGACTCTGGCTCTGGCTCAGGAACAGGAACAGACTCTGGCTCGGCAGACATAACGTGAACAGTCTCTGAATCGGCCATCTTGTCCGTAGACACTGGCTCGGAGGCGGCCATCTTGTCCGTAGACACTGGCTCGGAGGCGGCCATCTTGTCCGTAGACACTGGCGTGGAGTCGGCCATCTTGAGACTAGCAGGATGACAAGACACAGGTGAATACAATCAGTGACAATGAGGTACAGGTGAATGTGATCAGTGATGATGAGTCCAGGCAGTGAGTATGGGAAATTTAGTTTGTGAGGAAGAGATCATAGTCTATTGTGGAGCGCCCTCTGGTGGCTCTCGAGGGCACTCCAGCTGGTGATCGTTACAGGATCAGGGTTTCATTACATTCAGTATATCTTATTCTGTATGTCTCCCTGATCAAACACACCAGGGGTGCTTCTCAATTCTTATTTGTGCATCCTCGTTTCCTTTCCTCGCTTTCTTTCCTTGCGTCTCAGCTCCACCCCTGCAGGAAGCGAGGGAAGGCTGCAAGGAAAGAAAAGGAGGACGGAGGAATCTAATGAAAGCTTTTTTATACATTGGAATATTTGATCAATCGAGCGTCACTCCACAGTGTCATCAGCAGCGCTCAAAGGATCTGCCCTCGTGTTGTATTAGTTTGGTTATTTAAGAAATTTGTAATAAATAATAATAAAGCAAGATACCCTGTTGAAATATGTGAGATGTGTGGTTTATATAAACTGCAAAGGTAAATTATAAATTAAAATGATTGTGACCGATTTGAATGGGGAGGAGAATTGATACGTGCGTCACGTTTAGTCGATAAAACCCTTCCGCATAGGATACACCCGTGCGTCCTCGCTCATGACTCCTCTGGACGCCTCCTCACTCCTCGATCCTCGACTCCTCGCGGTGCATTTAGAGAATTGAGATGTCCTTCAAGATGGCTGAGATCAATCGGTTTCCGGGTCATAGGATGGCGGACGGAGGAGCGAGGAGGCGAGGAGGGATAATGAGAAGCACCCCTGATTCAACACTTAAGCTTGTGAGTAGAGACTTCAACCCCTGAAATAGCGGTCTCAGATTAGAGAGACATCCAAACTGTGCAATGTCCGGGGTAATCCAGGATCAGGGTTTCATTACATTCATACTAAATAGAACACTTTAAAAAAGGATTACTTATTAAGTGATAAACACTGGGAGTTAGTGATTTTGTCTTTCTCTCTGCTGTGACTGATTTGGTGCCTTGGGCTTCCAAAACACTAACTCAGGCGATTGGGTCACTCCATGACTGATTCTGACGAGTGCTGTGGTTCTTGTGCTCCATGCGATAATGCTCACAGCATCATTGGCTGGATCAACACACATCTACGTGTGGAGGCATGATGTTGTGGTTATGATAAAGTGTGCAGCTTGTAGCCCTCACATCTCATGTGTCGACTGGAGTCTCCGGCTGCCTTCTCGTTCAGTGTTTCCCCAGGAGGTTATTTCCCTCAGCATGGACACAGATACTCTATAATTATTTATCGATATGTCTCTAATTATTTGCCAGTGTTGCAACTTCTGCCAAATGTGTTGATCTGGGTTCTGACACCCGTAGAGGGTTTCTGTGCTGACCCGCTTCCTTCAGTTCAGCACTTTGTACTGTGGCTGGATCGCAGGAGAAGAAAAAGAAGAAGTTTGATTTATATAGCACCTTTCCGTAGCTCAAGGTCGCTTTACATTGTACATTACAATACATTTACACACCAGCATACACAGTCACATAAGGACACATATAGTCACATTATACAAAATACATGTTAAATAGATATGTCTTTAGCTGAGTCCTGAATGTAGCCACAGGTGAGATGTTACGGAGTGTAAGGGGTAGTGGACTCCATAACTGAGGAGCATTAACACTGAAGGACCTTCCACCTACAGTAGCCAACCGGACACGAGGGATGGACAATAAACACGTCCAGCTGATCTAAGGGCAAGGCAGGGCGATGAGAGTCCAGTAGATCACACAGATATGGAGGAGCAAGACCATTTAATGCCTTGAACGTTAGAAGTAAGACCTTATAGTGGATACTTGATGCCACGGGTGGCCAGTGAGGCTCATGAAGCAGAGGAGCAATGTGAGCAGAACTCTTGCTGCCGAGTTCTGGACATACCGTAAACTTGCAATACGTTTTTGGGCAGACCAAGAAATAAAGCATTGCAATAATCCAGACGTGATGTGATTAATGCATGAATTAAGGTTTCAGCAACAACTAAAGTGAGAAAAGATCGAAGACGTGGGATATTACGAAGATGGAAAAAAGAGTTTTTAACAAGAGAAGAAATATAAGAGCCAAAAGATAGAGTTGAGTCGATCAAGACACCAAGGTTACAAATCAATGACAAAGGCTTAACATGAACTCCATCAACATCACAGGACAGGTCCATCCTTCTGACTGAGGCAGCAGAGCCAATCACCAATATCTCCGATTTTTTATTATTTGATTTGAGGACATCCAGTGCTTGATGTCCCTGACGCATGCAGTGAGGGAGTCGGGCAGGGATGGCCTGTCAGAGCTGGTGGTGAGATTTGAATGTCATCAGCATAGCAATGAAATTGAAGTCCATGCCTGCGTATGTCACAAAGTGGATATATATGGATGATGAACAACAGTGGGCCAAGAACTGAACCTTGAGGAACACCTTGTGTAAGTGAAGCAGTGGCAGATCTATACCCCTGTATGCTGATATAGTGCTTTCTTTTGCTGATGTAGGAAATGAACCAGGACAGAGCGGAACCAGTGATGCCGATATCAGAAAGCCGAGAGATCAGTATTTCATGGCAGACTGTGTCAAAAGCAGCGCTTAGATCGAGGAGCATTAAGATGTTTATCAACCCTGAATCCACGGACAAGAGAATGTCGTTGATCACCCGCAGAAGAGCAGTTTCAGTGCCATAGGATGGGCAAATCCTGAATGAAAAGGGTCAAAAAGACCATTAACATCCAAATATGATCGCAATTGCGAAACCACAACCCTTTCCAGGATTTTGCTTAAGAATGTTAAATTGGATATTGGTCTGTAATTGTCCATGTTTAGATGGTCAAGGCCTGTTTTTTTAAGAATGGGGGTCACCACAGCCATTTTTAATCCTGCTGGGACAATGACGTAAGCCAAACTACAGTTTATCATGTGTGTTATGAAGAGTGCAACCTCGTAGCCTGGTAATACCAAACTCTGCTACTTCGCTTTGCTTCATAGACAGAGTCTGGCATGTCATAATTGAAAAGTGTTTTCTTTCCGAGAAAGCCCTTCTCTCAGAGCAGACTGATCTCATAAAATTGCGTGTGTATGACACGCCAATTCGTATTTCCATTTTTGGCGTGCTATCAACACACATAATCGCTTTTCAGCGTGTTTATGAACGCAGTTGACTTAACGTTATTACTGTATATATAAATATATGACCTACCTCAACCCATCCCTAAACCTACCCGTCACTGGGGTTAATAGCATTTATGAGTCTTCCCCTACCATCCTAGGAAAAAAAATATCGCTCCCCAGATGTAGATCTACATTTTGCTTCGTTTCGCTCAGACATTTAATGGCGTGTACATATACGCGGAATCACTTGGACATTAATGGCGTAGACATACACGCATACACGCCGATACACACGGATAACTCAAAATGCGTATAGATAACACGCCACTTGACTTGAAAGTGGCGTGTATGTTTACGCAAAAGTCATGATGTCATGTTGCTCAGAGAAAGTGGGCGCTTGTCTGAAGTATAAAATCATTGGTTACCCATCAGCCAATCACATAACGTTTGGTTATGACGTGTGTTATTCGCCAGCTCAGCCGGATCGAACTTCCACTGTAAACACATGTATGATGCGAAAACGAAACCATCGAGCGAAATACCGGAGTGAACATGGCTGACCGAGTTTTGCTGCCTCCTTAATCTGATCCTCCATGAGTGCAGCCAAGGGGGACACAATCACAACTATCGCCTTGCCGGCCTTTGGCCTCCCCAGTTTCTCGCTGATGATCGGTAATATTTGATAAATTAAACTTTTACCAAAACCTGTCGGGAGTAGGGCCACGACATCATCTCCATTCAAAATGTTTACCAAACACTCTTCTTGTTCGGGCTTCAGTTTGGAAATGCCAGGAATATTCTCCACCACAGAGCGAATTGCATCCCGTGTCTCCATATCCGCGGCCGTTTTCGATTTCCCCAATCTTAAACTCGGCGCTTAGCGTATACGTCACGGCTCTCAGCCCGCCCTCTGTTCGTTGATTCTACGGCTGTTTTCAGGCCGGAGGAAAACTGAGAGACATGTCGATGTCTCAGACTAAGTACAGAAGCGAAATGAAATTGAGCGGAAGTACGAAGTCTGACGTAGTCAGGCGAGCAACCTCGGGGACACACGACATAAGCAGAACCGTAGGTGTAGATCAAGCCGGCGGGATGTGGAATTAGACTTCACAGTTAGATCACTTATGGCAGCAGGAGTAGTCAGAGTAAAAGCAGAGAGAGAGTGAGCTGAACCAGTTAACACTTGTGTGAGGGGTGTCTGTGGTGATGGATTTAGTGATTGACTTCAGATTGTCTGAGAAGAATTGAGAAAAGCTATTCACAAGCACCCCAGAGCCCGACATAACATGTTGAGGTGGATTAGTGAGTTTAACCATAGCAGAGAGTGATGTGGGCCTGCCCGTGGAGTTCCTCATGGTAGAGGAGACATAAGAGGATCTTGCAGCGATAAGGGCTACACGGTAGTTGAGCAAATGTTCTTTAAAAGCCAGAGAGAGAGCAAGGAGGCTTCGGGAACAGGGAGAGTAATATTTCCCTATTGGACCAGGAGCCAAAGAGACAGAGAGACTTGTTGTCAAAGGCAGTGGGTTTTACAATGACTATTTCCTAATGCCGGTTGTTGGATCCGACACAGGAGCCCGACTAGAGGCCTGCATTTCAGCCCGAGCCCGACGGGCCCCGACTTATTTACGCTTCTAGCCCGAATTGGCCCGGGATTCGGGCCAATTTTCACGTCATAGTTCACACGCGGGCCGGGCCTCGGGCCTGTTTTAGGCTTATCTTTTTTTATAGCCTATTTTAGACATTAATTCAAATAAAATATGAGAAGATGACGATTGAAAAGCAAAAATAGAAAGACGTTTTATAACCTATCACACTGACATGACTGACACATGACAGACTGCTTACGCACACAGGTTTCCCGGCGGCGCGATCTCAGATTCGCGCGACCGGCTCGTTCTGTGTTTAGTGTCCCGGTAGCGAGCGTGACTTCAGCGCAGCTGGAAAAAGTACGACTGGATTAAAACCTTCCACTGTGGATGCTGTGCTTTTCCTTCACGATGCCCTGAGACTGTTCTTAGCCATGATAGGAGGTTGTTTTTTGTTTGATTGACTTTATCTTCATGAGTCTGTTGGAAACTATTGGAAATAAGAATGGCCATGTTCTGTAGTGAAGACTTGATTTTTGAGGTAAGATAACCTGCATGTTTGTTTTTAATGTAATTTATTTGATTTGTTTAGATTGCATTCTCTGTATTGTATTGTATAAACTCATTTAGTTTGTGAGCGCTGTTGCGACTGAGCAGCAGACCAGTTTGCCTCAGCTTTTCAAAAATGACAATAAATGTTCAAACAAACGTTAACTGTCTGTGTGATATGCTTAAGTTGTTTTATATATATGGATTTTATTGTAGCCAAGTAAAGTGTTGATTTGAGAGGCTATAAATGGATCAAACATGTTTAACTCACTGTCGGCTGCTTGGTCGTCATAAAAAAAACAAAACATTTTTCTAAATTAACTTTATAAAGAAATGAAAATAAACTTACCGGTAAATACTTTGCCATTGAGAACAAAACATATCTGTTTTACTGACTGCAACATAGGGCAGGCTGTGTATCTTTTTTTTTTCTTTCTTTTTTTTAACGGGCTCGGGTCGGACTCGGGCTGATCATTCTGATGAGCTGTCGGACACGGGCCGGGCTAGGGCCTGAGCGTCTCGGGCCAGGGCCGGGCTAGGGCCTAGATTTGAGGCCCGCGCAGGGCTCTAAGCCCGACAACACAAAAGCATTTAGGGTTAGAGTTAGGGTTAGGGAACACACTGCATACAGGGACACACTGCTTACAGGGACACACTGCTTACAGGAACACACTGCATACTGGAACACACTGCATACAGGAACACACTGCATACTGGAACACACTGCATACAGGAACACACTGCATACAGGAACACACTGCATACTGGAACACACTGCATACAGGAACACACTGCATACTGGGACACACTGCATACAGGGAAACACTGCATACAGGGACACACTGCATACTGGAACACACTGCATACTGGAACACACTGCATACAGGAACACACTGCATACAGGGACACACTGCATACAGGGACACACTGCATACTGGAACACACTGCATACAGGGACACACTGCATACTGGAACACACTGCATACAGGAACACACTGCATACTGGAACACACTGCATACAGGGACAAACTGCATACAGGAACACACTGCATACAGGGACACACTGCATACAGGGACACACTGCTTGCAGGAACACACTGCATACAGGGACACACTGCATACTGGAACACACTGCATACTGGAACACACTGCATACAGGAACACACTGAATACTGGAACACACTGCATACAGGAACACACTGCATACAGGAACACACTGCATACAGGAACACACTGCATACTGGAACACACTGCATACAGGGACACACTGCTTGCAGGAACACACTGCATACAGGGACACACTGCATACAGGAACACACTGCATACTGGAACACACTGCATACTGGAACACACTGCATACTGGAACACACTGCATACTGGAACACACTGCATACTGGAACACACTGCATACTGGAACACACTGCATACAGGGACACACTGCATACTGGAACACACTGCATACAGGAACACACTGCATACTGGGACACATTGCATACAGGGAAACACTGCATACTGGAACACACTGCATACTGGAACACACTGCATACTGGGACACACTGCATTCAGGGACACACTGCATTCAGGGACACACTGCATTCAGGGACACACTGCATACTGGAACACACTGCATACTGGAACACACTGCATACAGGGACACACTGCATTCAGGGACACACTGCATACTGGAACACACTGCATACTGGAACACACTGCATACTGGAACACACTGCATACAGGGACACACTGCATAATGGAACACACTGCATACAGGAACACACTGCATACTGGGACACATTGCATACAGGGAAACACTGCATACTGGAACACACAGCATACTGGGACACACTGCATACAGGGAAACACTGCATACTGGAACACACTGCATTCAGGAACACACTGCATACAGGGACACACTGCATACTGGGACACACTGCATACAGGGAAACACTGCATACTGGAACACACTGCATTCAGGAACACACTGCATACAGGGACACACTGCATACAGGGACACACTGCATACTGGAACACACTGCATACAGGGACACACTGCATACTGGAACACACTGCATACAGGAACACACTGCATACAGGAACACACTGCATACTGGAACACACTGCTTACAGGGACACACTGCTTACAGGGACACACTGCATACTGGAACACACTGCATACAGGAACACACTGCATACAGGGACACACTGCTTACAGGGACACACTGCTTACAGGGACACACTGCATACAGGGACACACTGCATACTGGGACACACTGCATACTGGGACACACTGCATACTGGAACACACTGCATACTGGAACACACTGCATACAGGGACACACTGCATACTGGAACACACTGCATACTGAAACACACTGCATTCAGGGACACACTGCATACTGGAACACACTGCATACTGGAACACACTGCATTCAGGAACACACTGCATACAGGAACACACTGCATACTGGAACACACTGCATACAGGGAAACACTGCATACAGGGACACACTGCATACTGGAACACACTGCATACTGGAACACACTGCATACAGGAACACACTGCATACAGGGACACACTGCATACAGGGACACACTGCATACTGGAACACACTGCATACAGGGACACACTGCATACTGGAACACACTGCATACAGGAACACACTGCATACTGGAACACACTGCATACAGGGACAAACTGCATACAGGAACACACTGCATACAGGGACACACTGCATACAGGGACACACTGCTTACAGGAACACACTGCATACAGGGACACACTGCATACTGGAACACACTGCATACTGGAACACACTGCATACAGGAACACACTGAATACTGGAACACACTGCATACAGGAACACACTGCATACAGGAACACACTGCATACTGGAACACACTGCATACTGGAACACACTGCATACAGGGACACACTGCTTGCAGGAACACACTGCATACAGGGACACACTGCATACAGGAACACACTGCATACTGGAACACACTGCATACTGGAACACACTGCATACTGGAACACACTGCATACTGGAACACACTGCATACTGGAACACACTGCATACTGGAACACACTGCATACAGGGACACACTGCATACTGGAACACACTGCATACAGGAACACACTGCATACTGGGAAACATTGCATACAGGGAAACACTGCATACTGGAACACACTGCATACTGGAACACACTGCATACTGGGACACACTGCATTCAGGGACACACTGCATTCAGGGACACACTGCATACTGGAACACACTGCATACTGGAACACACTGCATACAGGGACACACTGCATTCAGGGACACACTGCATACTGGAACACACTGCATACTGGAACACACTGCATACTGGAACACACTGCATACAGGGACACACTGCATAATGGAACACACTGCATACAGGAACACACTGCATACTGGGACACATTGCATACAGGGAAACACTGCATACTGGAACACACTGCATACTGGGACACACTGCATACTGGGACACACTGCATACAGGGAAACACTGCATACTGGAACACACTGCATTCAGGAACACACTGCATACAGGGACACACTGCATACTGGGACACACTGCATACAGGGAAACACTGCATACTGGAACACACTGCATTCAGGAACACACTGCATACAGGGACACACTGCATACAGGGACACACTGCATACTGGAACACACTGCATACAGGGACACACTGCATACTGGAACACACTGCATACAGGAACACACTGCATACAGGAACACACTGCTTACAGGGACACACTGCTTACAGGGACACACTGCTTACAGGGACACACTGCATACTGGAACACACTGCATACAGGAACACACTGCATACAGGGACACACTGCTTACAGGGACACACTGCTTACAGGGACACACTGCATACAGGGACACACTGCATACTGGGACACACTGCATACTGGGACACACTGCATACTGGAACACACTGCATACTGGAACACACTGCATACAGGGACACACTGCATACTGGAACACACTGCATACTGAAACACACTGCATTCAGGGACACACTGCATACTGGAACACACTGCATTCAGGAACACACTGCATACAGGAACACACTGCATACTGGAACACACTGCATTCAGGAACACACTGCATACAGGAACACACTGCATACTGGAACACACTGCATTCAGGAACACACTGCATACAGGAACACACTGCATACAGGAACACACTGCATACTGGAACACACTGCATACAGGGACAAACTGCATACAGGGAAACACTGCATACAGGGAAACACTGCATACAGGGACACACTGCATACTGGGACACACTGCATACTGGGACACTGCATACTGGGACACACTGCATACTGGGACACACTGCATACTGGGACACACTGCATACTGGGACACACTGCATACTGGGACACACTGCATACTGGGACACACTGCATACAGGGACACACTGCATACAGGGACACACTGCATACTGGAACACACTGCATACTGGAACACACTGCATACTGAAACACACTGCATTCAGGGACACACTGCATACTGGAACACACTGCATACTGGAACACACTGCATTCAGGAACACACTGCATACAGGAACACACTGCATACTGGAACACACTGCATTCAGGAACACACTGCATACAGGAACACACTGCATACTGCAACACACTGCATACTGAAACACACTGCATTCAGGGACACACTGCATACTGGAACACACTGCATACTGGGGCGGCAGTGGCTTAGTGGTTCATGTAGGTTGTCTACAAACTGGAAGGTTGGTGGTTCGATCTCCGGTTCCACCTGACCAAGTGTCGAGGTGTCCATGAGCAAGACACCTAACCCCAGCTGCTCCCGATGAGCTGGATGGCGCCTTGCATGGATGACACCGCCGTCGGTGTATGAATGAGTGAGTGAATGGGTGAATGTGAGGCAATATGTAAAGCGCTTTGGTGGCCATTGGGTCTGTGAAAGCGCTATATAAAGCAGTCCATACTGGAACACACTGCATTCAGGAACACACTGCATACAGGAACACACTGCATACAGGGACACACTGCCTATAGGAACACACTGCATACAGGAACACACTGCATACAGGGACACACTGCATACAGGGACACACTGCATACAGGAACACACTGCATACAGGAACACACTGGATACAGGGACACACTGCATTCAGGGACACACTGCATACAGGAACACACTGCATACTGGAACACACTGCATACTGGAACACACTGCATACAGGGACACACTGCATACTGGGACACACTGCATACTGGGACACACTGCATACTGGGACACACTGCATACTGGGACACACTGCATACAGGGACACACTGCATACTGGAACACACTGCATACTGGAACACACTGCATACTGGAACACACTGCATACTGGGACACACTGCATACTGGGACACACTGCATACTGGGACACACTGCATACTGGGACACACTGCATACAGGGACACACTGCATACTGGGACACACTGCATACTGGGACACACTGCATACTGGGACACACTGCATACTGGGACACACTGCATACTGGGACACACTGCATACTGGAACACACTGCATACTGGGACACACTGCATACTGGGACACACTGCATACAGCGACACACGCATACAGGGACACACTGCATACTGGGACACACTGCATACTGGGACACACTGCATACAGGGACACACTGCATACTGGGACACACTGCATACAGGGACACACTGCATAGAGGAACACTGCATACTGGTACACACTGCATACAGGGACACACTGCATACAGGGACACACTGCATACTGGAACACACTGCATACTGGAACACACTGCATTCAGGAACACACTGCATACAGGAACACACTGCATACTGGAACACACTGCATTCAGGGACACACTGCATACTGGGACACACTGCATACAGGGACACACGCATACAGGGACACACTGCATACTGGGACACACTGCATACTGGGACACACTGCATACTGGGACACACTGCATACTGGGACACACTGCATACTGGGACACACTGCATACTGGGACACACTGCATACTGGAACACACTGCATACTGGGACACACTGCATACAGGGACACACTGCATACAGGGACACACTGCATACTGGAACACACTGCATACTGGGACACACTGCATACTGGGACACACTGCATACTGGGACACACTGCATACTGGGACACACTGCATACTGGGACACACTGCATACTGGGACACACTGCATACTGGGACACACTGCATACTGGGACACACTGCATACTGGGACACACTGCATACTGGGACACACTGCATACTGGGACACACTGCATACAGGGACACACTGCATACAGGGACACACTGCATACAGGGACACACTGCATACAGGGACACACTGCATACAGGGACACACTGCATACTGGAACACACTGCATACTGGAACACACTGCATACTGGAACACACTGCATTCAGGAACACACTGCATACAGGAACACACTGCATACTGGAACACACTGCATTCAGGAACACACTGCATACAGGAACACACTGCATTCAGGGACACACTGCATACTGGGACACACTGCATACAGGGACACACGCATACAGGGACACACTGCATACTGGGACACACTGCATACTGGGACACACTGCATACTGGGACACACTGCATACTGGAACACACTGCATACAGGGACACACTGCATACTGGGACACACTGCATACAGGGACACACTGCATACAGGGACACACTGCATACTGGAACACTGCATACTGGGACACACTGCATACTGGGACACACTGCATACTGGGACACACTGCATACTGGGACACACTGCATACAGGGACACACTGCATACTGGGACACACTGCATACTGGGACACACTGCATACTGGGACACACTGCATACAGGGACACACTGCATAAAGGAACACACTGCATACTGGAACACACTGCATACAGGGACACACTGCATACTGGAACACACTGCATACTGGAACACACTGCATACTGAAACACACTGCATTCAGGGACACACTGCATACTGGAACACACTGCATACTGGAACACACTGCATTCAGGAACACACTGCATACAGGAACACACTGCATACTGGAACACACTGCATTCAGGAACACACTGCATACAGGAACACACTGCATACTGGAACACACTGCATTCAGGAACACACTGCATACAGGAACACACTGCATACAGGAACACACTGCATACTGGAACACACTGCATACAGGGACAAACTGCATACAGGGAAACACTGCATACAGGGAAACACTGCATACAGGGACACACTGCATACTGGGACACACTGCATACTGGGACACACTGCATACTGGGACACTGCATACTGGGACACACTGCATACTGGGACACACTGCATACTGGGACACACTGCATACTGGGACACACTGCATACTGGGACACACTGCATACTGGGACACACTGCATACAGGGACACACTGCATACAGGGACACACTGCATACTGGAACACACTGCATACTGGAACACACTGCATACTGAAACACACTGCATTCAGGGACACACTGCATACTGGAACACACTGCATACTGGAACACACTGCATTCAGGAACACACTGCATACAGGAACACACTGCATACTGGAACACACTGCATTCAGGAACACACTGCATACAGGAACACACTGCATACTGCAACACACTGCATACTGAAACACACTGCATTCAGGGACACACTGCATACTGGAACACACTGCATACTGGGGCGGCAGTGGCTTAGTGGTTCATGTAGGTTGTCTACAAACTGGAAGGTTGGTGGTTCGATCTCCGGTTCCACCTGACCAAGTGTCGAGGTGTCCATGAGCAAGACACCTAACCCCAGCTGCTCCCGATGAGCTGGATGGCGCCTTGCATGGATGACACCGCCGTCGGTGTATGAATGAGTGAGTGAATGGGTGAATGTGAGGCAATATGTAAAGCGCTTTGGTGGCCATTGGGTCTGTGAAAGCGCTATATAAAGCAGTCCATACTGGAACACACTGCATTCAGGAACACACTGCATACAGGAACACACTGCATACAGGGACACACTGCCTATAGGAACACACTGCATACAGGAACACACTGCATACAGGGACACACTGCATACAGGGACACACTGCATACAGGAACACACTGCATACAGGAACACACTGGATACAGGGACACACTGCATTCAGGGACACACTGCATACAGGAACACACTGCATACTGGAACACACTGCATACTGGAACACACTGCATACAGGGACACACTGCATACTGGGACACACTGCATACTGGGACACACTGCATACTGGGACACACTGCATACTGGGACACACTGCATACAGGGACACACTGCATACTGGAACACACTGCATACTGGAACACACTGCATACTGGAACACACTGCATACTGGGACACACTGCATACTGGGACACACTGCATACTGGGACACACTGCATACTGGGACACACTGCATACAGGGACACACTGCATACTGGGACACACTGCATACTGGGACACACTGCATACTGGGACACACTGCATACTGGGACACACTGCATACTGGGACACACTGCATACTGGAACACACTGCATACTGGGACACACTGCATACTGGGACACACTGCATACAGCGACACACGCATACAGGGACACACTGCATACTGGGACACACTGCATACAGGAACACACTGCAAACAGGAACACACTGCATACTGTCGTTTCAGAATATGTTTATTCATATAAAATAAACTTTTAATTAGTGATGCATATTATATTAAGCAAGTTTAGCATAAACTCTGAATTAATATTGAATAATATATGTACATGATATAATTCTGTTACATCTAGGTATAAACATAGCATTACCTTCATATAAAATTCATTTCAGATAAATTTTTACATGCGAGTTTGACATTAAAGTATTTGTCCTCTTTTTTTCTCCAGTGGCAGATCAGCGCTTGGAGTAGATCCCGTCTGTGTGAAGAGACACACACTATCAGATGAGACTGAACAGACCTGCTCATCACACACACACACTCACAGACGCACACGCACACACACACACACACTGACCTCTATGGTGATCCGGATGCACATTCTCATAGATGGGATACAGGAGGTTTTCCTGTTCACTGCGCAGTTTTCTGGCGCGCAGCACGTCTCGCACACACTGGTAGAGGTACGAGTACTGGCACTGGAGCAACACACATGACAATACATATATATATACTAATACCAGTCTACCAATAATGACAGTTAGCTGACATGCCTTTGACAGTTTGCTCATAGTAAGAATGTCTGAAGTGGACCCTGGAAATATAGTGTTGCCCATCTGTGTAGTGTGTGTGTGTGTGTGTGTGTGTGTGACGGACGAGCCTCACCTCTGTCTGCACCATGTGTGTGCGATGAAGCCTCAGGTCGAACACAGAGCTGTAGATGTCCACCGTGTCCCTGGTGTCGAGCTGCTGAAGGACTCGGTCCAGGGCGATGAAGGTCCCGGTGCGGCCCACTCCAGCACTGCCACACACACACACGCACGCACACACTAAAGCTGTAATAAACTGTTTGTGAATGTAAACGATCATAAAAGAAGAGTGCAGTGATTCTGAACTGAAACGAGTCGTCAGTAATTCAGTCTCACTTCCTGCTGACGCTGCATGGGTTTGTAACAGTAACGGATGTTTACATTCATAGTGTATATGTAAATTAATGTTCCACTAATAATCCTTCCTGTCAGTTATTTACTTCATATTATTTTGTTTAAAAGACATAATTTAGTTTTGAACTTTTATCAGTATTATTTCGGTAAAAGAGTTGATTAATTGTACTGGCGTCATGACGTCATTTCTGTTCTGCCCGTGCTGCGTCCGCTGTCTGCTTCGAGTGCGCTGAGGAGAGGTAAGCAGCTGGCGCTGCTCTTCCAATACAAAGTGTCAAAGTTTTCAGAAGTTGGATTGAGTACATAATGTTTCATTATATTCATGTTAAGAGTGTTAGAAATGTATTACGAAGTGTTTTATGCATGGATGGATTGGATACAATAGTTTTATAGCGGAGTA